>BPTQ01000007.1:166964672-167190731 GCA_019973895.1 Chrysanthemum seticuspe
ACCGACCTATATAGCTTGTTAATTGTGCCCATGTAATAGTGTTGAATAATTGTTTGGTTGGTGCTGGTTGTCATTTGCGTAAAATATGTTCTTGATGGCGACTTAGTAATGTTCTTGGTAGCGAGTTAGTGTACAAATTCATCGTGGCGAGTTGTTACTCTTAAGTGCGTTCAAGTTAGCGACTTAGCTGTATTACTGTTGGTGGCGACTTGTCTTTACAAGTTAGCGACTTAGTAATATTAGCGACTTAGTTAACCAATCTGTAGCGACTTAGCAGTATCACTGTTGATGGCGACTTGTATTTACAAGTTAGCGACTTAGTAATTGTAGCGACTTAGTGAACTGATTTGTAGCGACTTGGAAGTGTTACTATTGATGGCGACTTATCTTTATAAGTTAGCGACTTAGTAAGTTTTCATGTAGCGACTTAGCCTGGTTTAGCGACTTGTACATTTATGATTAGCGACTTAATTGGTTTATTTTTCATACGGCGACTAGGGTTATTAAAATGTTTTAAGGCAACTTGCTAGGATAATCTCATGCTTATAATCTTGATTCAGGATTTCCTGTAGCAACTTGTATTGACAACTTACTCTTTGTGACCTGCTATAACATTTCTGTTTGAGCAAGTTGTACTTGGATTCTCTTGTAGCAACTTAATATCACAACTTGTTTCATAAAAACTGTTATATCATTTCTACATTTGTATCTTGTTTCATGACATTATTTCTTAGCAAATGTGCTTTTTTAAATATTTTAATTCCAAAACAACTCGTCTTGTGAAAACTATATCAAATGGAGTCTTTAACCTTAAACACTCGCTAATGCCACTCAATCTATCTCTATATGCTTATGGGAACCCTGTCTGAACTACTAAGTTTGTGTGTTTATGACATAAGGGTGTATTCAATGTTGTCTAACTAACCATTTATAATGTAACATGTTCCCAATCATTGTTGTTGGTTGTGTATATTTTCAGATCTTCAATGGCAAACACAACCTCAGCTGAGAACATTACTTCTTCTGCACCACCCAATGTCCTCTCAGACGAAGAAATCCTTCCTAAAAGTCAATGGGCAGAAATTGGAAAAAGTAACTGTTATGTGGACTTACAAAAGTTGCAACAAAATCCTATCCTCAAAGTGTGTATTTGTAACCACCGGTAAATTTCACCTCGTATTAAACTAATATAATATTCTAACGAAAGAATACTTATCCATTTTCTACGTCCAATTTTTTTTTAAGAAACAATGTCCATTTATTTGATCACAACAACTAGCCAATGTGATGAACCTCACATCTTTAATAAACATAAACATCTTTATATGTAAAACGATAAAGGTTTTCAACGTTTATTTACCACTTTACGTTATTTTGTTAACGTACAATTATTAAACTTTCGAAATAAACGTTAGCCATTTATTAGAGTTTTCACGAAGCCCTAATTTATTTTAACTATGATTTTACACAACTAAATCATAATTACTAAAGTACAACATTTTATACCTAGTGTACAAGTCATTAAAGCACGGAACCTAACTATACTTTAATTTCCGTTACAAGCCCTAATATACAACTCTATGATTTTATGTACATGATATATTTTCAAAATATTAATGTACAAGTATTTCAAGCATATGTACAAGTCTTTAATGCATACAAGCTTAATACTTATATAAATTATATAATAAACCTCAATGTACCTACCTTAAAGCACATGATACAAACCTATATTGCACAAGCCTTTAAAATTGACTTTCCTAAATTTTCAAACCTAATGTACAACTCTCCAATGCTTGAAGTACAAGTATTTTATGCATATATGTTAAATATATCATTTACCTAAGTTAAACTAGTAATTATCTAAAGTAAATTACAAACCTAACTAAGTATACTACATCTCTACACTCTAGGTACAACTCACTAAGGCCTAGGTACAACCCTTCAATGCCAACGCCCCTCCCCTTTTACCCTAGTTAAAATTGAACTAACTAAGTTACCATTTAGTTACCTAGTATACATGTAAAAACCCTAGCCACAATTGATTTACTTGCACCTAATATTTACACATCACTTTGTTTCCCTCATCTTGACAACTCTTCTAGGCTCATATTAGGCCACACCTCTTCATGCCTTCTTGAAATCACTTACACCATTCATGTTTAATGAAGCACATCACCATGTCTCTTATCTTGTGAGACATGATGACATAGCAATTGGAAAACCATGCACTCCCCTTCCTATATAAACGCCCAATACACCCTCCTCTTTGAGTCTCATACAACACACACATTATCTCATACCCTTCACACATCCCACACACCATAAACATTTCCCATACTCACATATTTACTGAAAATGCACCCTAAGTAGTGAAGCAAGGGAAGGAAGAAGTCTTGTTCAACTTAGAAATCCACTTGGTCTCATTTTGGTTCTTGTCAAATTCCAAGTTTGTAAGTCTATTAAACTCAACCTATTTCGTTTTAACTTTTAATATCAATTGCATACTGTTAAAAAGGATTTTATAAGGAAAACGTAGCAATTTGAATCACTTAAAACGAGTACACGAGTCAAAAGTTATGGTCTAAAGAAGTTGCCAAAAATCTGTCCGAACTTTCTGTGGACAGAACACTCGGGCACGCGAAACGAGGCATTTCTGGTCCGTTTCATGAAAAAGTTAAAGCACGAAAGTTGTCCGGAACGATGTTTTCTTCAAAAACTCAGGTGCACGGGTCTAGGAAACGCATAACGAACCCAAAATTTAATAAAAATCCGAACAGCTGTTATGTATAAGTTACAAAAATAGGCCTAACCCCCCTACTTGCCCCTCATTTATCTACTTCATGTCAAAGGTATTAGGGTCAACCAAAGTACCATTGTAAACACTACCTAGGACACTATAGAACGCCCCCATAACCCGGTTAAAAAGCCTAGTCGTTATGTTTAAAAATAGCCCATCGTTTTGGTCAAAAGTCCTAAACGTCAAAAAGCTTTTTACACCAAGTATGTGGGAAAACACGGAATTTTTGATAAATTTGATTAGGAACTATCTTGAAAACATTAGAAATAGGTAAAACAACATTTTACAAGGTCGCATGCAAAAGATATAGAGTATTATGATTTAAAAACGAAGGTTGCAAGTTGGCAAAAATAGCCTAAGTACCCCTTTTCCGTTATCAATATCTTGCAAGTTAAAAGGTTTCAAAGTACGAGGTTTACACCGTCTTAAAGGGCTTGCTGCAAAGTTGTTAATGCCCCTATAACGTCTTTAAAAACACTTATGGTCTATTTTATAATTAACCACCAAGAGGGTGACTCGCAGGAATTTTCATAAATAAGCCTTGCGTACATTTTTCAAAAATTGAGTCGTGGGAGTTATAGGATGATGGGAAATAACTTAAAAAGAGTTAATAAACATATTACAACGTCTCTGGGTGACCTCGTAAAAGTTAATGGGTTAAAACGGAAATTTTCATAAAACGCGTCGTGGCCAAGTAGCCATGTTTGTGGACTTGTATCTTTCTAATCAAAGAGAACTAGGACATGAGACTTATACCATTTAGAAGAGCTTACAGCAAAATGTTTAAAGGGTCAAATGCGATGTAGAAACACTAGCTTGCCTCGTGTAAAATCTGCCCTTGTTTAGCCTTGTTATCGCCCAAAAACAACAAAAGGCACATAACCCCCTACTTTGGAAAATCATTGCGACCAAACCGTAAGAGCTTAAGACCTCTAGTTTGAACCATTTGGAAAATCACTGGACAAACTCTTGAATGGATCAAGAACGTAGTAAAAACCTCTTAAGGCCTCGCTTATATTTACCCTTACTTTTGTCGATTTAGGCCTAAAACAAGTAAACTTTTCTTATAAAACTACAAGAATAAAAATTGTAATTTTTGAAAGATAAAGTTTTCTTGGGCTAAAAATGTAATTTCTTAAAATCTAATAATACAAGGGCTGATTTTTTCAATAACCCATAGTTGAGGGTATAAAGTGTCATTTTTGAAAGTGCAAGGGTAAAAACCGTAAATATTTAAAATTGTAAATTATAACATTCTGGAAACATAAAATATTTAACAACTTGGGTTTCGATAAAAAATTTATTAACAATCATCCGAGCCATAAAATAAGAATGATAAGTATTGTTAATTTTTGAAGAAACTTCATGTTACCTAACCATCGATAAAGCATTATAATCACATATAGATGAATACGAATACTTAAACTTGACATATCGATTCAGGTCACGTGTTGGAGCCATTTACCATTTCACTTTGAATTAACTTTTGACATCAATCAGATTTCCATCCAAGGTGAGTGCATAGCCCCACTTTTACTCTTTTAACTGTTTTATACTCTTTTGGGGGAGATACATGCTCAATTACATGTTTTTACTTTCACAAGTACTCTAAAGCTTTTACATACTACTATGAGTTCATAATCAAACTTTATACGTTTTGCTACAAGCCTGAACACAAGTACTATATGTATGCGGTCCTGATTGTTATTGCTTAAGTTACTTACACTTGCCACTGAAAGTCCCTCATATCATGAACCATTAATCACTTGCGAGTGAACGCGAATATAGTGAATAGATCTATTGGCAGTTGACGCCCCATTTGTGTTAGCCGGATAGGTAACCAAATGCACTTTATTTGAGAATACTAGGAGAATGGCAAACTCCTACCAGAGGGCATTGTTGCTCACATCATTATTATGATGTTTGTAACTTACGTCATTATTATGACGCGTTCGTGTTAAGGTTTGCGTTCATGAGACTTATGGCAATATATACTGTGTTGCGATGATACAAATGCTGCAACTACTAAATTATACTGTGTTGCAATGATACAAATGCTGCAACTACTGAATTTATGGGTACAACAACATGACCCAACCTTGGAACGTGTGTTCAACTGATTTGCATACAAACTCTATGGATTCATTGAACTTTTGACCCGGTCAGGGCAAACAAACGAACTATGGGTGCTTATCAACGTAGCCCACTACTTATTTTATCTATATCTGTATTTATTACAATAATCGCTCAAATTCAAAACTATTGAACTCAAATGTTTTAATCATAAACTCTATGAACTCACCAACCTTTGTGTTGACACTTTTTAGCATGCTTATCTCAGGTTCATAGTTTACGAGGATGGCACGGAAGGGCACGGATACTCAAGAAGGCTATATTATCATTCGAAAACTTATTTAATAAACTGTAAAACTATTGTGACCTCATTTTGTAAACTCTGATATTTATATAAATCGAATGATAAAACTTTTAAAACGACCCAATTAGAGTTCGTTTTCTGTTATTGTAACTGTTGAGCCATGAAGTAACACCCAGCTTGAATTCCGCTGCGTATCACGAAATTGGGGGTGTTACAGTATTGATATCCTCAAAAACACAAACTTCTTCGGTGCACTAACAAAGCAATGCACAATTCCCACCATTTACATTCAACAATTCTGGAACACCCTTGAATGGGACAAAATCACAGCTAAATATTCCTGCAAACTGGATGATAGGGAATTTGTGATCGATTCTGAAATTCTTAGCAAGGCCCTAGGAATCACTCCCTGTAACCCCATCATACGATCTGAACCACCACCTAGTGCTGAAGACCTAATAGTCTTTTTAATTGGTTTGGGATACCAGACTAGCATTACAAGGGCTTCTGACATCATCACCGGACACATGTATCAACCCTGGAGAGCAATGACAACAGTTCTCAACTTGTGCTTATCTGGCAAAACATCAGGGTTTGATTAAGTGAGAATTCCCATCTTGCAAATCCTATGGGGTATTGTCAATGGTGTGAATGTGAATGTCTCAGAACGTATCTGTGAAGAATATTCGCTGTCAATGAACACATTCATATCTGATAGAACAAACTTTCAGAATAAAGCTCAGGGACGAAAGAAACTGAACAAACTTGTGATTCCTAGCATCAGATTTTCGAAGCTTGTTATCCAGTACCTGCAACAGACTCACAACTTCAACCCTAGGATTGAATCAGAACTACATAATGCTGAGGATGAATTTGTTCTGGGAAATCTCAAATATATTCCCAGTGGAGCCAACAAAGAGATCTTTGGACTACCGATTCCTGACTCTCTTCTCACTGAAGATATTAAGAAGACGGATCATTTCAAACTGTTCAAGAAAAGGGCTTCCAGATCCAGTGATGATGTTGATGTCTCTCCCACTCAACCACAACCCAAAGCTGCTAAGTCTGGTTCTGGCTCAAAGACTTCATATGCTGCTCTTCCAAAAAGAAGACGTGAAAAGTCACAAACTTCTGACAGAACTACCCAGAAGCAGAAAAGAAAAAGGAAGAAAGGGGAAAAAGTAAACGTTGAGGAAATTGAGGTTTCCAGGGGAAATATGAGGTTGACTGATGAAGATGATGCTGCTCTGCAACTTGGAATCAAGCAAAGCCTAGAAAGTCAGAACGTGAGTACACCAATTGGAGGTATTGTGTTCAGAGAACCTGCACCAGAGCCGAGCCATTCAACTCCAATCAATCAAGACAAAGGAAAAGGAATTGTTAGTGTTGATACTGAACAAGCCGCACACATGCTTCTAACAATCTCATCTTCTCCATCAAGAACCACCAATCAATATGAACTGAAGAGAAGAACTGAATCCTCTTCAGCTAAAGAACAATCTGGGTTGGAAAAAGTGCCTGAAACATTAAAAGAACCTCCTGCATCAAGTGATACCCAGTCTGATCAGAATGTTGATGACTTGTTGCATAAAGACACGCAGGAGAATCTTGAGTCAAGATCTGATGAGACCATGCACATGGAAGAACCAAATCTGTCTACCGGTTCTCTATCTTCACTAGAGAACCTAGATATAGACTTCACTTTCGGAGATCAATTCTTAAATGACAAACCCATAGACACTGCACAATCCATGTTTACTGTCAAAATTCTGCAAGACACATCAACCATTCCACCGATGTCAGCATCTTCACTTGCAACAGCACATCCACCTCCCAAACCTGCTCAATCAACCATACTTCCACCACCTGCATCTGCAAAGAATCTATCCCTTGAACCAGTGGTTACAGTTGCAGACACAGTTAAAAGAATTGAAACTCTTGAAAGACAACTTCCAAAATCTTTTGATGCCCTTGAGGATCGTGTCTATAGGTTGGAGCATCTTAACTTTGACGAAGGGGTTGCTAACGCCATTGAAGGCGAAGTTAGGGATGCTGTTGAATGGGCAATGGAAGCTCCTCTGCTGAGACGGTTCAAAGACCTTCCCATTACAGATATGAGAGATGTGCTCTTTGATAAGATGTTTAAAGCCAACGAGCATAAGCATGAGGTACATAAGAAGCTATATGAGACTCTAGATGAATCAATTAAGTACGACGAACACGTACAGTATTTGAAGGACATTGTAGAATTAGAAGCTAAGAAGAAAAGGAGGTCCGTGGTGCTAGAGACATTGCGTAAAGGTCCTAAAGATCCTCCTCCTCCTCCCTCGCCTCCAACTGGGGGTGCTGGAACTTCTGGAGCTGGTGGATCTTCTAAGACAACTTCTACACCTCCTCCACAACCACCATCATCACCACCAAAACCTTCCAATCAATCTAGTCCTACCAAAAAATAGGGAACTCAGAAGAAATCTGCTGCTTGGACAACGGTTGATTCAAGGTTCACACCCACAGTCACTTCATTTCCTGAAGATCAAATGGTTCATGAAGAGTCGCATGTTATGACAGAGTCTGAATCAGATGACGATGATGCATCCACCAAGCATATCCCCATGCCGTCTGAAGACGATTGGTTTGATTCATACGTGGCAGGTAAATGCACTAACACATCCAGAGTTGCACCTTCAATAGATACGATTCAAAGCTGGATCATCGAGGAGAGACCTCATACTCCAGAACCTTCATGGTCTATCCCAGAGTCTGACTCGATGATCCCTGACAACAACTGGGCTACAACAATCTCTACCAACTATGAAACCCCAGATGAAGACTCTCTCCTTCATGTCACTGGTGATATGGGCAGCTTCATTAAGTGGGTTTGTAAACAGAAGAAAATCATGTCCATCACTCCAAAGGATCTTGAAGGACCAGCTCATGAAATTGTCAAGGTGTTTCACTCTGATGCCAGTCAGCTCCAATACCAGATGGAAGAATGCCATAAGATGCTGAATGATCAAGTTAGTGAACAGATTAGTCGATTCAATGTGAACATGCCTCTTCCGCTCGGTGGTGAACCTGGACAAATTACTGTTCAGTCTGAGTTCTTCTTCAACCATGACCTAGACTATCTTTGTGGCCATACTACTGAAAGAATACCAGCCTTATCAATCTCAAAGATGAAAGCTGCTACCTACTATGATCAGGGTCTTGAACAAATGGTTCCGGATCAATTCTGGCCAGACAAAGAACAAGAATATGACATCGAGGCTTCGTACGGAATCTCTCATTGGTGGTTCAAGAAGAAGAATTTCTACATTGAGAGACATGCAGCTAAAAAGAGTTGCAAAGATGTTCGATCCAAGCTAAGAATTTTAAGTGTTGTTCGAGTAGAGGTCTTCCCAATCTATGGCTATGAGTATTTGAAGAAGATCGTTCTTAAAAGAGCAAACCGAAAAGAATATATTATTGAAGAAAAAGACTTTAAACATCTCCTGCCAAATGACTTTGAAGATCTCTATCTTCTGAATCTTCAAGGACACCTTGAACACCTACCAGTTCGTGAAAAGAAAGCTCTATCTGCCACTGTCATTCTTTGGATTAGAGGCTTAGTCATCCGAAAACTGGTTGAGGACTTTCAGCTTGGGATAGAAAGCTACCAGACTCGAGTCAATTTAACAAGACCACAATGGGACACCAAAGGACAAGAATTTCGTCACGACTACCGAGTGCTTGACACCCCCAGAGCCGTCCTTTTCCACGACAGGTATGGAACTCGCATGTTGATGAGATTGTGTGAGCTCTACAAATTCAGTGATGGTACTCTCAATATGGTTGAAGAAGATTTGAACTCCAGAGTGAAAGAAATCAGAGTTAATATGAAGCCATGGAACAAAACAAAATTCTGGTCTGATGATGACTTGAAGAGGTGTGAAGATTTCATTGTTGCAATCAGGCGAAGAATTAAGACTCGAATGATCTTCCGTAGCCTTGAAAGTTTTGTTGGTGGTAGACTTCGTGATGGTCATTACAAACTACTTCAAAGAACTGAGTGAAGTCATCTTCCGGAAGTAGTTTCTGTTTTGTACTATTTATATGTAATATGTGGTGTACATTCTATAAACAACTATAATGTATGTAATAGTGCTAGGTTGTGTGTTGTGGTTTCCCTTTTGTATAAAAAGGGAACTTCAGTCTTGTCCACTTCAATCTTATAAAACCAGACACATTTTTCTCCTACAAATGTTTTGTTTCATACATATTTAAATCACTTGAGATCCAAAATCTCAAAGGATTTGAAATTTTTGATCGGGGGAGAAAATGTGATATAAATATGAAAGATGATAAAAGATGGCCTTTTCAATGTGCATACTGTTCTCTCATATACGCTAAATTATTTTTCAAATCTCAAAGCATATATAAAGGGGGAGCATTTCAAAACGATAATAAACCTTCAAGGTACAAAGTTTTATATGGTTCATCATAAAGTACCTTGATTGACTCTCATTTGGTTTCTGTATGGCGGTATGATCGTTAATGTGCTTCTAAGAACCTTTTTCTCTCTAGTATGTGCATAACTCTTTCAAACCTCGAGGCACATATTGAGGGAGAGCAAAGCTTATGAAAACCTCATCCTTCCCTAATATGCTTTATCTACTTGTTTTGATCAGGGAAGTGATGTTGATATCTTTTAGAAAATGGTAATCAAAGAAGTTAATTCTTTCTCTTGCCTCCGTGTGCAAAACGATTACAAATACTTGATGCACATGTTGAGGGGGAGCTCTTGTTCTAAAAATATCAAAAACAATTCAGGTACAAAATGCTTTGATAATATATCATAAGTATCTGGATTGATTTTCAAATGGTTTTCAATTGGTTCCAATGGCAAATGAACAATACCAAATAGACCGACCAACTTTACTTTATGTATGGTGATATAAGGATGATAAGGTTAGGTATTTGTTCCCATGATCCGCCAGAACCGGAGGGATCTACCCAGGGACAATCCACTAGATAGTGTAGAAGTCCTTAGGTATATTGAAAAAATGAGAAAAATGAGATATGGGAAGAGTGCGGACTGAGACTGAGCTAGTACTGGAATAAGCCCAACAAGATTCTGGCTATGAAGTCTCGGTAAGCACTGAAGGGGTTGAAGAATGAAAAAGAATTGAATGAGAAAAGGGTGAAAACAAATAGCCCTCCAATTATTCAACCTTAGGGCAGATACCGGGTTCAATTCATTGGCTACTGGTGGTTACCAAGGTAACATCGGTATTGAAGACAAGACGTCATGGACCCAGTGACGCACTGCACTTCAACTTCCCAAACCACTCAAGTTCCTCTTAAAAGGACTTGTTTCATTCTCACGGGGAACCGACATTATCTATCAACTTTCTCTTAGAGATTGTTGATATTGAAGAAGGAGACCCTCTCCCTAGTCTCCGATATAGGATCCAAATATGCACAAATTGAGTCTAGAGCCACGAGATCATCAATAAATCTCTTTAGGACACTTTCAATGAAGACTCTCTGTTTCACACAATGTGGAAAGAGAGATTATATCTTGAGTCCTACGCATTATCCTTGTGGTATTGCCAGAACATCCGAGTGATATGTAAACATATTCACAATGAAGATGGAAAGCCTTCTGGAGTCAACATCAAACAAGCTCCTGGTAGGTGGCATGTGAGATCTACTCATTAGATCAACCATGTGACAACTGAACAGAAATAATGGGGCGATTCAATTTTTTTTTAATCAATCCTGGTTCAGGTTATGGATTGACGGATACCTTTGAAAAACCGGTCGTTGTGCTCAAAAACTCTTTTCTTTAGCACATCGACCGTGTACGAATATTTCAAAATCAAAAGGTGTTTATGATTGATAATTGATTTTCATTAAAACCTTCGTTGTATTGCAAAAAACAATTTCTATTGTGCGATACACGATTTTTTTTCAAATCTCTTTTCATCAATCAGTGAATCTCTATTCGCTGGTTCACTCACTCCGTGTTGTCTTCTTTGAGACGTTCCGGTTTGAGAACAGCTAGAGCAGCTGCGAAACCCTGTCAAGGAAATTCTTCGGAGTTATACCTGATCACAGGCAGTACATGTACTGATCAATGGGGAACCGTGGGCCGTGTACCTCAATTCAACGAAAGTGATCAAAGACACTTTCGTGCGCTTTATTGCTAAATGTTTTATGCAGGTACGCCCTACGTTTGCAGCTGATCAGAATGAAGCGGTCAATCCATAGCCGCATGCTCACTCCACACATTCATCTCAAAAGAAATCATGATTAGTGCATCAATGACTCTGATATTTTCACTCCATGCTTCTGCTTCGCCGCTGCCAATATCATGAATCAACAAAAGCTTCCGCTACTCTGATAAGAAGTTATCATGATCCAGAATGTGAGCATGTCGGTCCAATTTGTCACATTTTCATATGCAGGCAACACTTCAATGTATGATGTTGAGCTTTACTATGGCTGATGATCTCTTATAATGCTCAAAGGTTATCATAGTGGATCAGCTTTTCAACCTCCACGAAATATTCACTACAGTTGTTCAATGATGATATCTCCACAAATGCACATAGTTTGAATACGTTGATGAAGAGAAGTCTACGAGCTCAAGACTGAAGTTTTATTAGAATGCTAGGATTCACAATGTAATTTATGGGGTGACCTCCCTTAGGGGGAGATTGTTAGGAATTGGAAATTCCATAAGAAAAGAGTCGGTCACCCCAAATGTTATCTAGCCTAAGTTAGCTCGTAGACTTGTCGTTATTTATGTTATTAAGTAGTTTATTAGTTAGTTTAGTGCAACACCGTGGAGGAAGGACGGGTCTTTACCCATTGTATACCTGATCCACAGGCCGTCAGGAGGTCGTTTAGTTTGTAACCTATAAATACCCTCTACCTTACAAGGTAGAGGGTTGGATGTTCATTTGGGAATCTAACATTCCACAAGTTTCTCTTTCTAGAATATCCCACTTTCTCTCTCTAAAACATCTTATTCACCTACTTGTGATTATGGTTTAGTGTGTTTGTGAAATCCAATATGTTACATTTTCTTCTAAGAATTAGGATATCTTTTTGGTTATTGAATCGTGACAAGCATTTTGACGAAAGACCTTTTTAGGCAATGATTTTTTAAAGCAATAGTAGTCATATGTCTTTATTAGTAATTTATCTATCTAATATAATAAACAAGAGTTTTGTACCACCATTTGAAGCAGTAAATGAAATTAATGTGATGATGTGTAATGATTATGATTGGCTGATAATTTATTGCGTACAACACCAAAGCTTCTTCATTCTATTTTTGTAACTCATTAATTACATTCAATTCTCCACCAAAACTTACTTCATACAATACTGTATTTTTGTTAAATCATTAACACCGCAATTAATACCACATCAACTGTTTTTTCTCTTCCATTCAAAATCACCACTAACCATTTTATCTTCCTCTTCGATTCAAAAAACACATATACAATTGCAAATCAATGCACCAACATCATCCAAGATCATTAACCATTAACACTATCCCAAACATAAGTTAATATTTTTTTTATTATATCTCGACTCCTCTGCATAATTTGTAAGTTTCTTTCGTATTTGGTTACTTATATTTTGTATCTAAATTGATTTATTTTTTGTTTAAGTTTTTTCCTATCTGATATTAGTATCGATCGATTTTATTTATTTGATTTGAGTAACTACGAATTACATATTTTCATATCAAAACCTTTTTTCTTTTTTTTTTTTTGAAAAATTGCGTTTATGAATTGATGGTAGTCTATTTGTATGAATTTGTTTTCATAAATATGATAAACTAATTGATGTGGTTGTTTGAGAACTGTGTAGCTGCTTCATTTCTTCATGATTCAAGTATGGTTGTGTCATTATTTTTTATGTAGGCCAAAAGTGCAGAACACGAGATGAGTTGAGCAAATCGAATTTATGTTCTTCAACAATCAATCAGGTAGTTGTTTCGGTTTGTGTTTATATCACTACTGAATGAGTTAAAGTCTCAAAAGCATGTGATTGTTTTTAATGTTTGATTTGTGGTAAACATATAATTTGTATTCGTAGCCAACTGCATACACACGAGGTGTTTGATGAAATGTTCGTTTGTTTATTCAGATATAAAGAGCCGAATGTGAGATCGTTTGAGAAGCAAATAGTCCTACTCAACAAAAGTATCCAATCTGGTGATTAATATTTTCTCGAGTATGTTAAGAGCTTTAACAAAAGTATCCAATCATAAGCTTTTTTCATTTTGTTAACTTTTATTTGGTTAGAACTTCAACATTACTCTAATATATTATCAAAAATGCACATGCTGATGCTATGTTATTTTGTTCCTCAAGTAGCATGAGAAGGAAGTCTGTGGTGAAGTTCGGGAAACATACACGGATACAATGAACAAGGTATGTTATATGATTGTATGATACCGCTCTTTTGTATTGTGTATCATTACCATATCAGGCATTCAGTCAGGTCATTAGAAGTCTTTTATTTGATGTTCTAACTTCAAACATTATTATGCCATATTTTTTAATAAGCTAAAAAGTTATTATCATCAAATTGGTGTGAAAGTTGTTGTTGCCTATGGAGGTGCATCGGCGCATAATCAGGTATATATATATTGTTGCAAGATTATTCAACCATTAACATTTAACATCATTATTTATTGAATGTTCTAATCATGATACACCAGGAAAACAAATATCTTCATTCCATCTTTAACATGTTCTCATCTTAGAACATTGTTGGCACAATTACAAGTTAAATGTCATAAGAAGCATATTGGAAAGGTGATTAAAAGGTTTTGGATCAATGTCAATAATTCTTATCCATTTTCTATTTTTTATTTTATGATGTTACTATAAAAAACGTTTCTTAAGAAGATGAATATTCTATATAATTGGTAAATAACTTTACGGTTGGTGGCAATCATTCTTAGATAGAATTGTAGTCTTTGATTGTTAGGTGCATTCTAATCTAAGAGTATACTATTTAATATATGTATTTTAAAATTCCAATGTATCTGTTGTAGTCTTGATTGTTGGGTGGTACAATATCAATCCAAACTAATGTGGTTATATAATTATATATTTTCTTATGTATTCAAAATTAATTCATAGATGTCCATCCGACGAGTCTTGTGTTGAGGGTATTATTGCAAATAAGAAAGAAATGTAGGATCGATATTAGCTGACAACACACTGATTAACATTAGCTAATATTCAATATGATGTTTCATTATGTAATGTTGATATAGTTAATGCATATTTGTTTTTGATAATGTCTTTTAAAAGATGAAACATGATATGTAGTGATGGAGAGGATTTTATGGGACAACCTAATTACAGTCATTATGGATATTGGAGACTTCAGCTTAACGCACCGAAACGTTAGGAGAAGAATCAAAGATATAGTCTTCCTATGTAGTATCTTAAAGAGCGCCCCCTATTTAACTTTGAAAATTGACGGAGTAATGAAACAAGGAACACGTTTGTAATATCGAACAATTTAATACCGAACAAACTCTTTACTCAGTAGGAATATTTCATTTCTTGAGACTCTTATAGATGTGTAGCTCATATCACTTTACTCTAATTATTGTTTGAGCTCATCTATTAGTGAGACGTTGGGATCATATAGTTTTGTTTGGGTTTAGATAAACACTTTTGTTAGTTTTCTTTTCGGTATGTAGCCATTATAAAGTAGCTCACGTAATAATTTGGGCTATGTTTAGGTCTGTTTAGGTTTTAGCTTATAATGAACTATTAGTTTATTTAAATCTACAAATGACTACTGAGATGTTTAGATATTTGAATACATTCGAGTTTGTGAATTCATTATGTGTCATGAACATGATCGTGATATTTGGTCCGTTTGAATAGTTTATGTAACTGTTATAGTGAGTCAAATTAAATTGAATTTATAAACACCTCATAATATTTGAAGATGATTTTGTTAGCGCATTTGTTGTGACATGTCTTTATTGCATGCTGGCAGTTACTGTTATGCATTCAGATGTGGAACTTGCAGGTTAAGTATGTTGTGGAACTTGCACGAGCTTTAACTTCGATGCGGAGTGTTTACCGAGTTGACTTACTCACTAGACAAGTAGAATCTCCTGAAGTATACTCGAACTATGGGGACCAACAAAAATGCTTTCACCAAATAATTTAGATGGTTCAACATATGCTTTACCCGAAGAAATAGGTGAAGTAGTGGTGCATACATTATCCATGTTACTGTGGCCTCACATCCCTGAATTGTTGATTGGGCTTAGCCAAAGTAACACAAATGTCCAAAGTTTTGGCTGAGCAAGTTGGTGGAGGTCATCCTATTTGGCCCGTTTCTATCCTCGGTCATTATGCAGACGGTGGCGACTCAACTGATTTTCTTTATGAATGTACCCATGCTTTTCACGGGTCATTCTCTAGGGAGAGACAAGTTAGAACAACTTTTAAGATAAGGGAAATGACCAAAAGATGAAATTAATGATACACATAAGATAATGCGTAGGATAGAGGTTGAAGAATTGACCCTTGATGCTTCTAAGGTTGTCATAACCAGCACCAGACAAGAAATAAAGTAACAATTACGGTTGTATTATTGGTTTGACCCTGTTCGAGAACATAAAATTTTGCCTATAACCAGGCGTAATGTGAGTTGTTATAGAAGGTTCATGCCTCACATGGTTGTAAGTTCCAACATATTATTTATTGTGTGCATATTTTATCTATTTGTGTGACTTTGTGGTAGAAGTATGAAAATCGGCGCCTTAAGTTATAAGTCAAGGTTTGGGTCAAAATGGGTAGTTTTGGTATGGTCGGCTCATGTTGACACCGAACACTTCTTTCAAATATTTTGAACTTTGTACAAGTTTTTAGAGATAGTTTATGTCCCAATTTGACCCATTTATAAGTAAGTTGGTCGAAAAGACCAATTCTACTATGTGGTTTAAGTAATTACTTAAACCCAATCACTAAGTCGAAATGACCACCTATAAATAGAGCTCACATATAATTAAATAATGTTGTACATGTGAGAAACATGTGTGTTGCAAGTAAAATTTAAGATAAAATTATATTATATAAAGGCATAAACTAAAGGTGACAATTTCGACTAATGGCTTGATTCGGCTTTTAGGTGCAATCCAAAGTTCCTAATTACCAATGTGCATCTTTCGGGGGTGTTTGGGATTGCTTATAAATCTAATGTATGCATCTTGATAAGGCAGATAGACAACTGGAGTGTTTTGATATATGTTAACTACTTATGATTATCTTCAATTTAGCTTCTTTTTTTTTTATTTATTTATTTTTTTGTTGGTATCATCAGGATAAGAAACGTAGTGATGTGGTCTATGTGATCAAGATAGAGGGATATAGTTACCGTGCATTTGTATGAGACATTCGGTGCTGGGTAAAGGGTGATAAACATGGATTGTGAAATCAAATGTGTAGAGTAGCAAATGGTCAAGTTTTTCATTGCTTTTTGAGGACTATTTAAGCAAGCCGAGCAAGGTCGTGAAGAAGATATTTTTATAGCCATATATTGTGTAGTTTGAGTTCTATACATTATTCATGTACTATGCTATTGAATGTTTCAAATCGGACAATGCATACTCCAAAAAAGGTTCACCCATGTGTAGTAGTCATGTTTTATTTCTAAAATTTTACATCTTATAAATTGCCAAATTTTAATATTATTCATGTGTATTTCAGATTTAGGATCCTACTCTAAAAGATTGGTGGTTTTCATTCTTAATAAATGGCTACTTAATCAAATATTGATAAACATTAGCTTTATAGGTGAGATTTCATAAATTCAAGTTCAAGTAGTTTTTTGTTACATAATTAGTAATTTTGTTTTTCTTATGAGGCATTCATATTTTAGGATTTTAAAGGTCTTAAAAAAACACCTGTTAATATTTCAATCTAAAAAAACCTAATTTCAATGCAAAATACATGTGTATGCACGGGTTTATAAACTATGTTGTGCAGTTGGTTATAATAAAATTTTAGAATATATTTGATTTATAGTGTTTACATGGTAAAAATCTAGATCGTGGAGTTGATGAAGAAGAAATGAAAATGGACAAAGTTTTGTCACACTACAACAGAAAATCGACACATATATCTTTTGCACCAACACGATCAAGTTCATGTCCATCTCAATCGGTGGATACTTTAGTTTCTATAGATGAAAGAAAAGGGTTAGCAAGGGTTCAGTTGTGAGTCTAAAATGGTTAGAAAAGGCCATTCTTGCTCCGACTAATGAAATGATCGACAACATAAATGATATTTGCTTAAGACATTTCCAGGTGAGGAAATGGTTTAACTAAGTTGAGAAAAAAATTTGAAGAGTGTTGTTTCAGATGTGGATGGTAATCTATAAAAAAATACTACAAATGTTGTTTATAAAGAAGTTCTTCAAGGTCTATGATCAACGGTATGACATGTTTTATGCCATTTTTTATATTTACACTTATTATTAATCACAAACTTCTTTTACTTACATATTTTTTAAACTTATTAGGTGTTGACGCAATGGATCTTGTGTTGAAGTGTTACAATGGTCAGTACATACATTTGCTTCTTAAGACCATCAAAATTGGAGATCACGAGGCAATGAACGTTAATTACATAAATATTTACAAACATAGTAGTTTATACTATCATTAACTTATAACTTACTATTTCTTTAAAAAAACATTTCATATCGTTTACGTTTGTTGTTCATTTCTTACTTTATTCACGCACTTAAAGTTTTAACGCATAAACCCTTTAAAAACCCCGTGATTCCACGGGTCTATAAGCTAGTGTTACATATAACAACCAGTTTATAAGAGAATGTGCTTTGGTTTATAGTTTTTATAAGAGAAACAAGTAAAAGATACCATGAAACCAATGAAAATTTACATTTGTGTTTTACATATCACAGATATCTTTGTGCACTTCCATAGGAGGAGAATCTGAAAGAGCTAACTGGGCTTTTGATAGAATTCTGGGGTTTTAAATGGAATTTGACGAGGGAGAATATGGTGGATATATTTGAGAGTCTTAAAAGTTTCCACAATGAAGAAGCATATAAATGTGACTATGTGAGGGTCGCTATAAATTCAGTTTAATATATTTTGGGTGAGGAACAACATGTTAAAGGTACACAATTAACTTGGTAGTTACCAACAACACTGATTGGGTAACAAACTATGGTCAAGAGTGTCTTCATAAAGATGATAAACGTCTAACTACTGATGGTTGGGAGTTGGTATTTGCTAGGAGGTCTTATTGGCAGATGGAATTACTCGGTTGGTATAAAGGTACTTGAATGTCTCCTAAAAGTCGAAGTCAAAGGGTTATGCATCTCAACAAAGCACATCTCTATTGCACGTTTTCAAGGTTACTAAGTTTCTTTTCGAGTGCCAATATTTTAATCTAACAAATCATAATTTGAGGAAGCTGCAAATACTCCTTGGAATTTTTTCAAGTTATTTTGATATAGTATTTCCATTAGACATTGGAAATCAGTCTCTCAAGATTTAGTTACCTTAAATGAAATTGATCTTTCAGTCAACTTGCTTAATGAGATTTTTATTCAAAATCTAGATATCAAGGCTGACTTATCCTATTGGACAATCGTGAAAGTGATGATCATATGTCTTGGTTCAAGAATATTTGTAGCACTTTATGACCGTAACGTAAAAAATATTTAAAGGAAAATGAAAGTCATTTGCTGAGAAATTAAGAGATATGGTTTATGTTACTACAACACACCAGAATGCTTTAGAAGATAAGGTTTAAGTGGCAAAAAGAGTTAGCCGGGTCGGGTCGGGTCACGGGTCTAGATGAGTTTGGGTCTAAATGGCTATGGGTTAAATGTGCCATTATATGTGATATATGGTTGAATCATTTGAAGTTCTCGCAAATACTTATGCTAATTTTAAAACAACATGTTGAGTGTTTGAAATTACAATTTAGTGTTATATCACAAGTGATATTTCAAACAAAATACTGCACCGAAAAAAAAATTGTTGAAAGTATAAGAAAGTGCCCCTCTATTGAAAGACAATTAAATACTCGTTACTATGGTTTAATTTTTGTAGGTTAACAGTTTACTGTTTTTAAGATATGTAATATTTAAAATGAGAATTGAAAGTGAGTTTTAATTATAAAAAAAATGTGGTCCAAATTTACAACTTTAGTCCTTTCATTTTTTTTTTTGGCTTTTACATATATATCCTTGGAAATTTCAGAAATTACATATATATCCTTTTGATGCATTAAAAGCATTGTATTTTATGCATAAAAAACTGGTACAAAGAATATACATGTAATTATTCATCCAGGGAAAGATATATATGAAATTATGCTCTCTTTTTTTCCTTCTATAAATCGTGTTTGTTAGATGTGTGGTCCAGATTTATCCCTTAGTATGCGAGGAATTTAGAGTTTTCAAAATAACTCAACTCTACAGTATATATTGAAGCATCTTATGATACACTCAGAGCATGTACAATGATAACGTATTAACGCCGTTAGAGGCGTTACTCCGTTGGAGACGAAGGGAAATAACGGCGTTATATGGCCTGCGTTGGGTGGTTAACGCCCGTTAAAGGCAAGAAAAAAAAAAAAAAAAAAAAAAAAAAAAAAAAAAAACATTTTGAAAAAGTTACAAAACTAGCCCCTCAACGGCTAGTAGCTGTTACATTTTTAAAAAAAATTACATAAAACCCCCTAACGGCTAGTTTTTTTTTTTTTTTTTTTTATTCAAAAACATTTTTTTACCACTATAAATACCCAACTAAAACTCTATTTTTTTCACACTTCCTCTCACACTTTATATACTTCCTCTCACACTTTCATAATTCAAAAATCAAGTTCGTTCACAATGAATCCAAATGAATTTGGTGATATTCCTCTGTCTTGGTCAGACGTTGATGACGAAGAGGACTTCCAATTTATAGCGTCCGCGTACGAGTATCACCTTCAGTTGGAACAAGAAGAAGGTATTGAATCTCAACATCCTAGTTGTTCTCTTAGCCATATATATCATGAACGTGAGCTAGCAGAAGAACGTCTGCGCAACGATTATTTCTTAGAAGGTTGTAAGTATTCAAACCGAAATTTTCGTAGAAGATTTCGTATGAGCCGGAAACTATTCCTGCAAATAGTTGAAGGTATTGAATCTTATACTTCCGATAATATTCCAGATCATTTTACTTTATTTAGGCAAACACCCGATTGTGCGGGTCGAATGAGTTTAAGTGCTCTAATGAAGTGTACGTCTGCCATACGCCAATTGGCGTACGACACCTCACCCGATGCATTTGATGAATACTTGCAAATAGATGCGAGTACTTCAAAAGTATGTCTTGATAATTTTAACAAATGCATTCTTGATTTGTTTATGCCGGAGTATTTAAGAAAACCAACATGGGCCGACATTCAAAAAATTTATCAACATCATGAAGAAAAACATGGTTTTCCGGGAATGCTTGGTAGCATTGACTGTATGCACTGGGAATGGAAAAATTGTCTAGTGGCTTGGAAAGGGCATTTTGCTAGGGGTGATAAAAAATACCCAACAATTATGCTTGAAGCTGTTGCTTCTCAAGATTTATGGATCTGGCATGCATTTTTTGGGATGGCGGGGGCAAATAACGATATTAATGTTTTAGATAACTCTCCGTTATTCGACGACCTTCTTGCCGACAATGCCCCAAAAGCACCTTATATGGTCAACGGAACTAGGTATGAACAGGGGTATTACTTGGCTGATGGAATTTATCCACAGTGGGCAACTTTCGTCAAATCTTTCACGGCAACAACTGACGAAAAACATACGTACTTTAAAAGGAGACAAGAAAGTGCCCGAAAGGATATTGAACGTGCTTTTGGTGTGCTTCAAGGCCGTTGGGGTATACTACAACAACCGGTACGTCAATGGAAAATTGCCACGATACGTAGAATCATGTATTGTTGCATTATTTTGCATAACATGATTATAAAAAGATCAAAAATTTGCATTACGTGACTATAACGAAGTGTGGGTGGACCCGTCAGCAAATTTGAGGCAACGAAGATGGGTCGACAGATGTGATACTAACAGTCGTAAGGCAAAAGAAATACACGACCGACAAATGCATACCCAACTCCAACAGGACCTTATGGAGCATGTTTGGCAGAAGAACCTTGAACGACATGGACAACAACAAGAGAGCGACGATGATGAATAAGTATTTGCTATGTTTTGTTATTTTTTTTTGTTGGGAATTATGCGAAGAAGGATTTCTGCTGTCAATACTGCCGAAGGATTCTGCTGAAGTAGAAGCAGAATCTGTTGAAGAAGAGATTCTACTGAAGTGTAAAAGTCGTGCCGTGTTTCTGCTGAAGGGTGGAAGCTGACTAGGATCATTATGCGCTTTATTATTTAAATGCTAACCCATCATTATTCTTGTACTGCCTGAGGTTAGCATGGGTTTTATTGTACTGCTCAATATTATCTAGTGTTTTAGTCATTAAATGCATACTTGCATGCTTAGTCGATTGAGTAGTAATAGTTTAGGGTTCCTTGTCTATAAAAGGAACCTCATAGTTTGTAATAGATAACTCATCCGAAACATAGTGTTTCAGTTAATAAAAGATCCATAGAGGATCTAAGTGTTCTTAGTTATAACAACTTGTATTTACTTTCTGCTATAGAATACGGGTTGTAGAGATTTTCTATTAGTTTGCTTATGATTACATAGGCAACACTAACGATCCACGAGTGCTCAAGATCTGTCAAGGTCTGTCTGTCATATGGATCTATTTGGTCCAACTCAAGTCAGAAGCATTGATCACAAGTACTTTTGTTTGGTTATCACTGATGGATATAGCAGATTTTGCTGGGTGTTCTTTCTAAGAACTAAAGATGAAACAACTCCAGTGCTGAAAGACTTCATCACCCTCGTTGAAAATCAGTTGAACAAGAAGGTTAAGGGAATTCGATGTGATAATGGGACAGAGTTCAAGAATGCTATTATTATAGAACTCTGTAGGTCTAAAGGGATAAAAAGGGACTATAGCAATCCAAGAACCCCGAAACAAAATGGGGTAGCTGAAAGAAAGAATAGGACCTTGATAGAGGCTGCAAGATCAATGCTTGCAGACTCTAAATTGCCCACTATGTTCTGGACTGAAGCTGTTGGCACAGCTTGCTGTGTGCTTAACAGGGTCTCCATTACTAAACCTCACCTCAAAACACCATATGAACTTCTCTTTGGGAAGGTTCCAGTCATTCATTACCTCAAACCTTTTGGTTGTCAAGTGACCATTCTAAACACCAGTGATCCGTTGGGGAAGTTTGATGAGAAAGCTGATGATGGTTATATTGTGGGTTATTCAGCGAACAGCAAGGCTTACAGAGTGTACAACTTATCTGCCAAGAAGATAGAGGAGACTTTGAACCTGAGATACCTGGAAGATAAGCCCAATGTTCAAGGACAGGGTCATGTGTGGTCTTTTGGCCTTAACTACCAAACTGATTATCTGGGGTATACTAGACATATGGCTAACCAAAGTGCAGGCTCTCAAGAATCTCCCACTAACAATGCAGATACCTTGGATGCTGACTCTGGTAGTGATTTTGAAGATGATGAACAACCCATTCTTGTGCCTTCTTTCTCCCCTAACAATGTTGCAGGTAACTCTTCTAGAGATACTTCAGCGGAGAGTGAAGATGAATCACACTATGCTAAGGACCTTGCTAGGCTTCAGACTCAAGAGTTTGCAGCTAAGCTTGAAGCTGAGAAGGTGAATGGGGAGTTTGCAAATGAGGCTGTCAGTGGAAACCATATTTCTGCTGACACTGATGCAGTCTCTCCCATCGTCATCAAATCTGCTGAAAGCTCGACTGTTACTACTCCTATTCCTACTAGAGTGTCCACAGACTTTGGTGATCCCTATACTCGCTTTCCAAGTCCTTCAGATCTTGGAAATCATCAACCCAAATCTGGCATTTTCTCCTCACCTTCCTATGACACAACTTTTGTACCAACTGTATCTAATCTTGAACCTACCATTGATGTCAACCCCACTGCCACTAAAAGAATCAACATAACTCACCCTCAATCCAATATTATTGGTGACATTCTAGCTCCTGTTAGAACTCGAAGGGCTATCTCTAGTCCTAAATTTGGACAGGTTGCTTTTCTCTCTTATGTCTCAAATCAGCAAAGAGACAATCACACAGACTTCAAGCATTGTCTGTTTGCGTGTTTTCTTTCTCAAGTAGAACCAACCAGTGTCACTCAAGCTCTTGAAGACTCAAGTTGGATTGAGGCAATGCAAGACGAAATGCAACAGTTTCAAAACCAACAAGTTTGGATCTTGGTACCATTACCAGATGGCAAATATGCTATTGGAACTAAATGGATTCTGAAGAACAAAAGAGATGCAAGGGGTGTGGTTATTAAAAACAAAGCAAGATTAGTTGCTCAAGGTTACAGGCAAGAGGAGGGGATTGATTATGATGAAGTGTTTGCGCCTGTTGCTAGAGTAGAGGCTATTCGAATTTTCTTGGCCTATGCATCATACATGGGCTTCATGCTGTATCAGATGGATGTTAAAGGTGCTTTTCTGTATGGTGAGATAGAAGAGGAAGTTTATGTCACTCAACCCAGAGGATTTGAAGACCCAGATCATCCTAATCATGTTTACAAGGTCATCAAAGCTCTCTATGGACTTCATCAGGCACCAAGGGCATGGTATGCTAGGCTTTCATCATTTCTGCTGAAGCATGGCTACAGAAGAGGGGCCATTGATAAGACTCTTTTTCTGAAAAAGAACTCGACAGACATCATACTTGTGCAAGTGTATGTGGATGACATCATTTTCGGATCCACTAAAGAAGCTTGGTGTAGAGAATTTGAGGATCTGATGAAGGGAGAATTTCAGATGAGTGCTATGGGGGAGCTTACTTTCTTTTTGGGTCTCCAAGTTCAGCAGAAACAAGATGGGATATTTATCAGTCAAGATAAATATGTGAGGGACATGTTGAAGAAATTTGGTATGGAAGGTGTCAGAACTGCCACAACACCTTATGAAGCTCCAAAAACAAAAGCCAACAATGAACCAGATCTTCCTGTGAATGTTCATTTATACAGATCTATGATTGGTTCATTAATGTATCTAACAGCTTCAAGGCCTGATATTACCTTTGCTGTGAGTGTTTGCTCTCGACATCAAGTCACTCCTCTTACTTCCCATCTCAATGCAGTCAAGAAGATCTTTAATTACCTCAAAGGCCAACCTCATTTAGGCCTTTGGTACCCAAAAGAGTCTCCTTTTAAGTTGGAAGCATATAGTGACAGTGATTATGCTGGTGCAAATCTGGATAGAAGATCCACAACTGGAGGCTGTCAATTCCTTGGAACGAGGCTGATTTCTTGGCAGTGCAAGAAACAAACCATTGTGGCTACCTCAACTACTGAAGCAGAGTATGTTGCTGCTGCAAATTGTTGTGGACAGGTCCTTTGGATTCAAAACCAACTGCTGGATTATGGGTATAACTTCATAAACACAACTCTTTTTATTGATAATCAGAGTACCATATGCATTGTCAAAAATCCAGTTTTTCACAGTAGAACCAAACATATTGAAATCAGGCACCACTTTATAAGAGATGCATATGAAAAACATTTGATAAATGTGGCGAAAATTCATACAGATGATAATGTGGCAGATCTGTTAACAAAATCTTTTGATGGACCAAGGTTTCAACACCTAGTGGTCACTATTGGAATGCTTAACCCTTAACTGCAAAGTTTAAGGGGAGGCATAGGCCTCAGGGGAGGCATATGCCTCAGGGGAGGATTTTTCTTTGTCTTGTTTGTTTTTCTTAGTTAAAAAAAAAAAAAAAAAAAAAAAAAAAAAAAAAAAAAAAAAAAAAAAAAACTTTCTCTTGCTAGTTTGTTGCAATTTGTTGATGGTTTTTAACTCACCAGATATACCTTGTGTATATCAAAGAGTTGGCTAGTCCAAATGGTACAGCTTTGGTAAAGACACATCAAATCTGTTGATAGCTGTAATGGTTTGCTCAAAATCATAGGGTCTGCAACCACCCATGCTTAATTGCTGAGAGTTGTATGGTCATCAATTCACCATGGTCTATTCCCTGTTGGAATCCAAGAATTGGCTAGCCCACAAGTATATGGCTTGTGGTAAAGGCAACTGAATCCATATTTGGTTATCAATTCACCAATTCTAAGAATTGACTAGTCCTGAGCAAACGGCTACAGGTAAAGACACATCAAATCCGTTTATATAGTTGCTGATTTGTTAATAAATCATATGGTTATCAATGTACCATAGTTTTCGGACTTAAACATCTGGCTACTCCAGTAGTGATGGCTATTGGTAAAGAGACATCAAATCCATTATTTTCAATGATTCACCTCTCTCAGATGTTAACACACCTGGATGTGATGAGAATAGTATGCAACTAATAAGTATTGATGTACACTATGTCATGTGTTGCTGCAAAGACCTGGCGCTTCAAAGTTTACTCATCATAGAGATGAGATTATTATTGGTTCTTTGCTACTGTTGTTTGAGAACAATCCTCTAGTACTGAAGTCTCTAAGATCTATCAAGGTAGGAAACTGGAACTTAACCAAGTCAAATTCCAGTTTAGGGGAGGATTGTTGGGAATTATGCGAAGAAGGATTTCTGCTGTCAATACTGCCGAAGGATTCTGCTGAAGTAGAATCAGAATCTGCTGAAGAAGAGATTCTACTGAAGTGTAAAAGTCGTGCCGTGTTTCTGCTGAAGGGTGGAAGCTGACTAGGATCAGCATGCGCTTTATTATTTAAATGCTAACCCATCATTATTCTTGTACTGCCCGAGGTTAGCATGGGTTTTATTGTACTGCTCAATATTATCTAGTGTTTTGGTCATTAAATGCATACTTGCATGCTTAGTCGATTGAGTAGTAATAGTTTAGGGTTCCTTGTCTATAAAAGGAACCTCATAGTTTGTAATAGATAACTCATCCGAAACATAGTGTTTCAGTTAATAAAAGATCCATAGAGGATCTAAGTGTTCTTAGTTATAACAACTTGTATTTACTTTCCGCTATAGAATACGGGTTGTAGAGATTTTCTATTAGTTTGCTTATGATTACATAGGCAACACTAACGATCCACGAGTGCTCAAGATCTGTCAAGGTCTGTCTGTGTTCGACATTTTTCGTTATCATTTCCTTTATGTTGTAACGTTTAATTTGCGGTGTGTTTTTTTAATTTCGATGTATTTTTTTATTTGTTGTAATTTTTTTTTCGATGTATTTTTTTAATTTCGTATTGTAATATGTTTTCAAATTTAATGTTATGTTTAGTTTAATAAATGAAGTGTTTGTTTTAGTTTAGGGTTGAAATTGAAAATATGAAATGTTATTGATGTTATTGTTGTGGGTGTTTTTTTTAGGATGTTAAAGTAAAATGTTAAAACTGATGTGACGCTGACGTGAACGATGTTATTGGTGTTATTGTGTTATTGTTGTACATGCTCTCATTACTTCATGTGTTACGATATGAACAAATGAGTACTTAGTAACCATTAACTTGTGCAACCATATTAACAAAGCAATCCACCAAATATTGTTGCAAATTGAATGCTACCATATTTTCGGTATCTCCTCGCACCAAAGATTGATGCTAATTTGTCTCTCAACTTTTCTATCTTCAGTCATATGACTCATATCATATATTAGGTACTCTTATATTTGTTCAATTTCATGTGCCAACGTTGAGATCTTATGATTGTCTATTTTCATACATCCTTGCATTTTCTAACTTATCTCTGCAATTACCACCCTTTAATTTAGGGCAAATTGCATAAAAGTGTACTCAACTTATAGCCAATTTCAATTTAATGTACTCTACTTTTTTTTTTTCAATTTAATGTACTCAACTTATTTTTTATTGCAATTTAAGACATATAACGGATTTCTCAGTTATCTTATGTTGAAAAAATTACATGTTTCGTCCCTATGGTTTATCCCAATAACATTCGTAGTCCCTATTTCATTTTAATTACGCTAGAAAAATGTTTTCGTCCGCTTTTATACGTTTAGTCAATTTTTATACGTTAAAATTTAAAAAAAAAAAATACATTTTTTTTTAAATTAATGTTTTAAAAAAAATTAATTTTTTTGAAAAAAATAAACTTCTATAAAAACAATAAAATTTTTAATTTTTTTTAAAAAGAAAATTTTTTAAAAAAATTAAAGTTGTAAAAAAAATAAAAAACTTAAAATTTAAAAAAGAAAATTTAAAAAAAATTATAATTTTTAAAAAATATATAAAAAGTTTTAAACTTAAAAAAAAAATTAAAATTAATTTATTTTAAAAGATTAAAATTTTTAAAATTTTATTTTTTTAAAAATCTGGATAAAAACTTTTTTTTAAAATTTTATTTTAAAAAAAAAAAAAAAATTAAATAAATTTAAAAATTTTGTTGTTTTTTTAAAAAATTATTTTTTAATTTTTTTTAAATTGTAATTTTTTTTTAAATTTTAATTTCTTTCAAAAAGTTAACGTATAAAAATTGACAAAACGTATGAAAACCTATAAAAACAGACGAAAACATTCGTTTGGCCTAATTAAAATGAAATAGGGACTACGAATGTTATTGGGATAAACCATAGGGACGAAACATGTAATTTTTTCATCATAAAATAACTGAGAAATCCGTTATATGTCTTACATTGCAATCAAAAATAAGTTGAGTACATTAAATTGAAGAAAAAAAAGTAAAGTATATTAAATTGAAATTGACTATAAGTTGGGTACACTTTTATGCAATTTGCCCTTTAATTTATATCTACATGATTAATCAAATCTCATAGAACATACCTCAATTTGTAAGGTGTGTAGTCCTTTGCTTATAGGGTAGTGTGGTTGTTTTGGGAAATTGAAATGACCACCTGGTGCATGTCAACTAGCCCCACTAAATTTACTATTCACAAATACCCTCTCTCTATGCCCACATCTGACAGTAAAATGACACGATTTGGGTAGGGGTCGTCTTATTTTGTCTAGGGCTTTGATGCAAGTTGCTAACAAACACCCTCATTAAACAATACGGACATCATAAATTAACATGTGGAAGAAAAAAAATATACGAGCTTCACGCATGAGAACTTTTCGATTAAAGAAAACTTAAAAGAGTTTGCAAATAGCTTATGAAAAGGTGTTAATGGAGACGAGGTTTAACCCCAATCATTGGATCAAAGTATCAAACAATGACAAAACGTTAACCCAAGACTTAATTGATCAAATGCAGAAAATAAAATGTAATGTAACATTGCTTCAGATGGGACTCTGATTATGGGTATGCAATGGATCGCTTGCGCATGTCCCTTCCTGATTTCGATTTTAGCGGTTTCTCTAACAAGGACACCGCCCCACCTAAAGCCCAAAATGTTTTGGCGTGTGCCCTTTTTAGTGGAATCGTCCGGAGTTTGGGAGAGAAGTTCAATTTATCCCCTCGGCAAAAAGCGGTGTTTGAATGTCTCTGAGCTCCTCATGCTCAAGATTTCTTGACGGTTATCCCCATTGAAGGGCTAGGCCAACATATGTCGGCCCTGGAGTACCGGACTATCCTTAAGTACCGGCTAATGATTCCTCTGTTTCCGGCTGATGAGCCTTGCCCAGTCTGCCGCAAGGTTTGTTTAGATTCCTTTGGCGAGCATGCGGTCCATTGCAAGGAGTTACCGGGTTTCAAATACAGGCATGATTTGGTTAGGGATGTTTTGTATGATGTTCTTAAATGAGCAGGAATTTCTTCTAAAAAATAGGCCCCCGTGAACTTTCTGACAGATCCGCTTGAAGGGAGGTCTACTTTACGGCCAGCTGATATACTTGTGTTTGGATGGGCCGGGGGGAAACATGCATGTGTGGATCTTACCGGAGTGTCCCCTCTTGTTGGGCTAAGGGACAATGGGTTTGTTGCGGGACAAGCGGCGGTGAAAGCGGAATCGAGTAAAGTTGCTAAACACGAGAAAGCTTGTTTAGAGAATCAACACGTATTTACCCCTTTTGCTTTTGATACATTTGGGTTCCTAGCTTCGGCAGCTGTGGAGTTTTTGACTAGGGTTCAACGGGTTGTGCAAAGTAATTTTGCGACCCTTAAGTCACAAAATTTCATTTTTAGTAGAATTGGTTTTGCTATTCAAAAGGGGGTTGCGGCACAGCTTGTTGCCCGTTTGCCTGCCATCTTATTGTAATCCGTTATTACAAGTAATAATAGAAGAAAAGATAAAAAAAAAAAAAAAAAAAAAAAAAAGTTATCTGCATTTAATTTTAAGAAAATCAATTCAACAAAATTTAATGGGAAAAATCCATAACTTTCCTCGAACCTCCGAAATCCCCTAGACACGCCCTGAACAATCATCTTGGCAACCAAGTATTATCCGAATTTGATTACTTTTTAAGACTTTTTAGTTATTTTTAAGAACTTTGTATAAACACTTTGTTATGGTAGGAATCGTATGCGTGCGTTTTTATTAATATAAAACCATGTAACATATATATGGGTAAGTTCATGTGAGGACTATATATCTCGTGTTTGACATAGATCAAGGCTCGTGTTAGAAATCACATAAATATACTTTATTGTTTCATATAAATAAACAACATAATAGAAAGAAAAAATTACACGTTTGGTCTCTATTGTTTGCCCAATATAACAACTTTAGTCCCTAAGTCACTTTTATTACACCAGCAGTATCTAATTTTGAAACTATGCACACTTTTGGTCCCTATTTTGGATGGGCGTTAGTTAAGTCCGTTAAGTATTTTGCGTTGTTAGTCCATCGTTAATAATTTTTGCATCGTTAGTCCTTAAAGTTATTTGCATAAATCGTCCTTGTGGCTGGGTCGGTCAACAAGTCGGTCAACGCCACGTGTCACCACCTGAGTGGTGCCACGTGGCATTGGGTCGGGTCGGTCAACGGGTCGGGTCGGGTCGGTCAATGGGTCAGGTCGGGTTGCCACGTGTACCAATGAGGTGGTGCCACGTGGCATTGGCAAAATATACCAACAATTTGTCACGTATGGGATTCGAACCCGGGCCACTTGGGTGGGAAGCATAGCTCTGCCCAACTGGGCTAAGCATAGCTTCAGTTATTTTAGCCTAAATTTTATATATAACCCTTTCTAAAAGTTAGCCCAATTCAATATTATTAAAAAGTTCAATATAGTTTTTGGTCTATTAATATACGGAGTTATATGGACCGTAAAAAAATAAATAAATATATCGTCGGATAGGGGTGCTATTCGGGTCGGGTTGGTCGGGTTCGGGTCAAACGGGTCGGGTCCAAGTCTGGTCGAGGGTAAAAATAATATACCCGAACCCGACCCTATTTGAACTCGGGTTAGTCGGGTTCGGGTCAAGTCGGGTCGGGTCCAAGTCGGGTCGGGTCGGGTTCGACCCTATTTGAAAATGAGTAATTGCATGTAAAAGCAAGGCTGATTTTTGCATTTTGTTAAGGACTGTTTCTAAAATAAAATTAAATAGGGGTGTTTGGAAATTCATTATACATGTTAGCTCCATTGTTTGCTTGATTCTTGCAGACGTGCATGGTTTTTTTGGATGAAGTTTAACTAAGATAATTGGACTGAATTGGCCATGGATCTAAGGTACGTGCTGGGTTCATTGATCCTCCCGATATTGGCCTAAATATTCATTTACAAGTTATATGTTTTTAATGCTAGAACAATATTTATTTACTTGGAAAAATATAATTATATGATCAAAGCTTTACCCTGCTAAGATGGAATTAATGCATACTGCTGATCCGACTGCTATACCTGCTAACTCTCCTACCTGCAACATACTACATAAAACAACATTAATTAGACTTTTAAAGAATACATTCAACAACTAAAATTAAATAAAGATTAAAAAAAAAAAAAAAAAAAAAAAAAAAAAAATTCCTAACTCTAGTTAGTCGGGTTGACCCAAACCCGACGAAGCAAAGTATTTAAACCCGATACCCGACCCTAATTCGTACTCGGGTTAAACGGGTTGACCCGATTGACCCGAGTTAGATTTTGGACCCGAGTAACCCGACCCGAATTGACTCGGGTCGGGTTCGGGTCGGGTCGGGTCGGCCCGAATGACACCCCTACCGTCGGACTCGTTTTTTCGTGATCTTTCCAATGGTATGCTCGGGGATTTTTTTTGACTTCAAACGAACCTCGAAAAATGCGAAAATAATCGTTTTTTCTTTGTTTTCGCATTTTTCGAGGTCCAAACCAAGTCAAAAAAATTATCCGAGCATACCGTCGGACTCGTTTTTTTGTGCTCTTTCCAATGGTATGCTCGGGGAATTTTTTCGATTTCAAACGAACCTCGAAAAATGCGGAAACAAAGAAAAAACGATGATTTTCGCATTTTTCGAGGTTCCAACCAAGTCAAAAAAATTCCTCGAGCATACCATTGGAAAGAGCACGAAAAAACGAGTCCGACGGTATGCTCGGATAATTTTTTTGACTTGGTTTGGACCTCGAAAAATGCGAAAACAAAGAAAAAACGATTATTTTCGCATTTTTCGAGGTTCGTTTAAAGTCAAAAAAAATAACCGAGCATACCATTGGAAAGAGCACGAAAAAACGAGTCCGACGGTATATTTATTTATTTTTTTACGGTCCATATAACTCCGTAAATTGATAGGCCAAAAACTAAATTGAACATTTTAATAATAATGAATTGGGCTTTTACCTTTTAGAAAGGGTTATGTATTAAATTTAGGGTAATATTCATGAAGCTATGCCTAGCCCAGTTGGGCAAAGCATTGCTTCCCAAACAAAAGGTCCCGAGTTCGAATCCAGGGGGAGCCAATATTGTTGGTTATATTACCAATGCCACGTGGCACCACCTCATTGGTCCACGTGGCAACCCGACCCGACCCGTTGACCGACCCGACTTGACCCGTTGACCGACCCGACCCCGCTGCCATGTGGCACCACTCAGGTGGTGACACGTGGCGTTGACTGACCCGTTGACCGGGCTAACCACAAGGATGATTTATGCATATAACTTTAAGGACTAACGGTGCAAAAATTATTAATGAAGGACTAACAGCGCAAAATACTTAACGGACTTAACTAACGCCCATCCAAAATAGGGACCAAAAGCGTGCATAGTTTCAAAATTAGATACTGCTGGTGTAATAAAAACGACTTAGGGACTAAAGTTGTTATATTGGGCAAACCATAGGGACCAAACGTGTAATTTTTTCTAATAGAAATCAAGGCTCGTATTTGACACAAATCTTTTAAAGTTATGTTATTTAGACTTACAACAAATCATTAGCTTCATTTGTAGGCATGATTAGTAGGCACAATAACCATTTTTCAATCTTTTTATCATCGTCTATTTCTCATAGTACAACAATTGAGGCAATGCATCGCTAAACGTGACTAATTGCCCGAAAATCACTGGGTCAACTGCGTGTTATCAAACAACTGATACGATTTCGTGAACAGTTATAGAGTTGCTGCATATCTGCATTTTTATGTTAATTAAATAAATATTTGATATCTATTTTTTATACTCAAAATGTACTTCTATTTTGGAGACAAAATCGGAGCTTTTTGGAGATACAATTCAAAAATATGCGATAATTAAACAAAGGGTTATACTATAGGGACCTCTTTATAATGTAACATAAAGAGGGTTTGGTCAAAGATTCTCTTTGTCGCTTTTATCTATTTCGTACTTTTGAATTTATAGTTTTTTTGCGTAAAAAAAAGAAAAATCGAAACCCCCTTTGTAAAAAAGAGGTTCCTAATAACCTCCCCCTTAAAGAAGATATGAAAATCTTAATAATACATAAAATAATGAGTTAATTTTATAAATAGTTCATGTGGTCTGTCGGATTTAACGGATTAAGTCTATTTTAATGGTTTTGGTCTCTTGACCATTTATTATTTGTTTGACCGTTAAATTTACATAAGTGACATAAATACCCTAAAAAATAAGGTCCCTGTGGTTTGTGGGGTATAACAAATTTAGTCCTTATTTTTTTTTATTATGTTTCGTTCGTTTCATACGTGTTTAACCGTTTTCGTCTGTTCTTTTACGTTTTTGTCCGTTTTTTCATACGTTTTCATTCGTTTTTATACGTTTTTGCAGCTTGTTATATGTTTTCGCACGCTTTTATATGTTTTCGCCCGTGTTTTCGTCCGTTTAATTACGTTTTCGTCCGTGTTCGCATGTTTTCGTCTTTTTTATATGTTTTCGCACATTATTATATGTTTCCGTCCGTGTTCGCAAGTTTTCGTCCATTTTCGCACGTTTTCGTCACGTTTTTTCACATGCGACAAAAAAAATATTTGAAAAATATTTCAAAAAAAATAAAAATAAAAGATGCTTTTTGACATAAAATTTCGAAAAAGAAAATTGGAAAAAAAATTGAAAATGAATTTTCGAAAAGAAAAATTGGAATAAAAAATTTTAAAAAAATTATTCCAATTCTTTTTTTCGAATATTCTTTTAAAAAAAAAACTCCTAATTTTTTATTCTAAATTTGGAATAAAAATTGTTTATTCGAAAAAAGAAATCCTAATTTTGTATTCCAAATTTTTTTTTCGAAAATTCTTGATCAATTTTTTTTTCAAAACCTTTTTTCGAAATTCTTTTTCAAATTTTTTATTTACGAGATTTCTATGTCAAAAAACTTTTTTTTTGAACTTTTTCTGAAATATTTCTTTTAGGAATTATTTTTCGTCACTTGTGAAAAAACGTGACGAAAACGTATAAAAACAGACGAAAACGTGCGAACACAAACGAAAACATATAAAAACGGGCGAAAACGTATAAAAACGTGCCAACACGAACGAAAACGTAAGAAAACGGACGAAAACATATAAAAACGGGCGAAGGCGAAAACGTATAAAAACTGACGAAAACGGATGAAAACGTATAAAACGAATAAAAATGTGCGAAAATGTATAAAAACGTGCAAAACGTATAAAACGGATGAAAACGTAAGAAAAACGGACAAAAACGTAAAAGAGCGGACGAAAACGGTTAAAACCGTATGAAAATGAACGAAACATAATAAAAAAAAATGGACTTAATTTGTTATACCCTACAAACCACAAGGACCTTATTTTTAAGGTTAATTATGTCGTTTTTGTAAATTTGACGGTCAAACAAACGGAAATTTTGATCAAGGGACCAAACATGTTACGGGTCGCAACGACAGGGACCAACCCGTTAAAAAAAGTAAAAGGATTAAATCCGTTAAACCTGGTGGGCCACAGAAACCATTTTTGAAATTAACTCTAAAATAATTATGTGTTTACATTTATATTCAGGTTCGCATGAGTTTAACAACCACTACAACAAATTGCTATTTTTACGCGTTTTTTTGTTCGCACCTTATGAATTGTGGACTTTGTTTTAAAGATATTCACACTTAAGAGTGTGAATAATTGTTTCAAAATAATCAAACTTAAAAAGTGTGAAGAATTTCAATCTCATAATTAAAAGTGTGAAGAATTATTTTAAAATCAAAATAATCATTAAAAGTGTGAAAAATTATTTCAAAATCGAAATCATCACATTTAAAAGTGTGAAGAATTGTTTTAAAACCCTCACACTTAAAAGTGTGAAAAATATTAATAAATTTTCACACATAAAAGTGTGAAGATATTTGCTACACCCAATTAGTGCACATGTATGTTAATGCGAACTTTTTTATTCTTCATATTTTAAAGACTAAAATACACCGTTGGTCCCTAAACTTGTCTTGGAGGATCGTGATGGGACGAACCACGCCCTTTTCATCGCCACGGGTCCAAACAGTGGCCATTAAATGCCAGATTCGTCCCTTGACCAGAATTGGGACAGTCAAACCGATTTCCTTCGAGGGTATTATAGACCATTCACTTTTTTGACCCAACCTAGTTAAAATGTAACCCAACCTTCAACCATATGTATGAACGAGCAAGAGTGAACCCTAAAATACAATCAACACACATTCTTCCCAAAGCAAAAAGAAAAACAATAATGGCACAAAACGATAAGGGGAAGGGTTTGTTGAGTTCGTTGAGGAAAGCAGACTGCGCAAATGAAAAGCGGTTGGGTGTTAAGAAGCAGAAGGAAGAGGATGACATCTTGTTATCAAAGTTTAACGATTTGGGAGAAAGGATTACAAAACTGGAAATTTTGTTTAAATATCTTAAGGAAAGGAAGGAAAAGAAGGAAAACGATGATAGGGAGAGTTGTGGGTCTAGCTAAGTGTATGTTTAGATGATAGTAAACATTTGTAGTTCTTGAGAACATGTAATCAATGAATAAAGTTTTGTGATCTTATTTAAGTAATTGTGTTTGAAATCGTTTTGCATTTCTTAATAGGTTTCACTTACCCAAGTAAGTTACAATTAGTTGGTTTTCATAAGTTTGTTTGACTTTGGTAAGTCAAAATTCAAGATGTTACAATACACCATTGTCAATACATTGTTGTTTAATGCTAAAGCGTTTGCATTTTGAACCCGTGTTTTGAAACCACTGCCTGTAATTTTTCTGAAAGGGGGGTGTTTGGTTTTGCTGTAACAATTGTTGCTGATAAAAGGGGCCGTTTGGTTTAGCTGATACAAGCGGATGTTTTATTTGATACATTATGATTTAGTGCCAAAGTATTTGCATTTTCACCACATCTTTTTAAATCATTGCCTTTGCTTTTGCGGATACAAGGGGGTGTTACTTTTGCTGATACAAGGTCCTGTTTGGTTTTGATAATACAAGGGCCTGTTTGGTTTTGCTGATATAAGGGGATGTTTGGTTTTGTTGATACTAAAAGCACTAAAATACACCCAATATCACAATACAAGAACAGATTAAACAACACATAACCCAAATGATATTTTATCATTAATAAAGTCTGTTAAACATCATAACCAACTACATCAAATCTAATTTACATACCATTTTTAGCAAAACTATCACCCAAAAGACGCCTATATCTACCCCATGGAAAACCAAAAATTCAGGAATTATGTTCAGCCATTTTCTTAACAAACTCTTGGTTGAACCGAATACCTTCATTTGTTTGACCAACAATCTGTATGAGTTGGGCAAGTTGGTTTGTGTGCCTCGACTGGATTTTGTTCAGCGTATCCACACAGTCAAGCGCAATTCCACGAGGTCCCAGAGCTTGATTCTCTTGTATCAGCTCCCTACGGTTGATGATTCATGTCTTCAGATGCTGGCAGCACTGAAGAAGTAGCTTCCTTAGAATCCCTTCTTGGGCAGCCTCATCTTCAAACCAGATAGCCATCCGATCATTAAGATTTGGCGAATCAGCCACCTCCATGAGTTTGTTTAAAATGGGGAAATCTGCCATTGGAAAGTTGTGTGTGTGTGGAAAAAGTGGTAGATGAGTTTATCGGTAAGAGACGGTGAAGGGTCTAATACTTACTTTTTTTTCACACTCGGTCCCTGAATTTGTCTTGGTTTCCGTTGTCATACTTAAAACTCCCGCCCAATATTCACTTTAGAATACACAACTGGTCCCTCAAGTTGCCAACTTACGTAAAACCGTTAGAAGTTTGACTTTGTTAACTCAAACTTCTAAAACATACTACCTCCGTCCCAAATTTTATGTCCATTTTGACTTTTATAAACAAACTTTGACCTTAAATATGTTTTTTTGTATTATATAATGCTTAATGAAAGTTATATCAATGAAAATACATTTAAAATTCAATTTCATTTATATATTTTACATCAAGTATTATATAACACAAAAAGATATATTTAAGGTCAAAGTTTGATTAAAAAAGTCAAACTGGACATAAAATTTGAGACGGAGGGAGTATCAAATTATCAATTCACTCCAAAACAAATATTTAGTAATGGTTTTGCAATATTGACTTTACAAAGTCAAATACCATTCTATATATTATTCAACATTCCACTAGCCATCCTTATCATCTAACTTCAAATACCATTATGCCTTTTGCACTTAATCTTCCAAAGGTTTTCAATCCTTCTGACATTACGACTCTCGTTCACAGTTAAGCCATTCACCATTTTCAACTATTGACTAACTAAAGTAAACTGGAAATACAGTTTTACTTGATACAATCAAATAAAAATGCTAAATGAAAGTTTGACTTTCGAATGTCAAACTTTGATCACATACAATATGCACAAACATCAACATATGAACAATCTAATTTAAAGCAAACCATTTAAACAATTATTGTACAAAATTACCAAAACTATTTTGCAACGTTAATTGTCCAAGGGTATTCAACCCAAACTTAAACTACAACCAGTCAAAGAAATCTACCACGGCTGTGGGGGAAGCTCGGTGGAGTTTCAACAGCTTCCTAGCCAACTCCCAGTTGTTCCTGGTATTTTCATTCCCATCGTGACTCCTATCGCTTTGCCTGATATTGATTGTCTTTAGCGACCGAGAACACACAAGTATACACTTTATTAAAGTTATCATGCTCTGTTCTGGGAAAAGCTCGAAACACCACCGTCTGTAGCTCACCATGGCTGAATGTGTTTGTGTCTACAACAGTGGAAAATTTTTGCAAAGGTAGATCACTAAGCGTGTTTGCAGCCTGAAAAATCAAATAGTGTTGAGATACACAAACATGGCAATTTAGGAATGTTTTATTTGATACATATGCATTACAGCATTACACTTACTCTGTTATCCAGCATTTTCAAATTCGGAGATGACCGAATCATTACAATGGTGAACGCTACCATAACACTATTCCCAAAATCGACATCGGACAGCTTAAGGTTAATCAGGGAAACAAAGGGCACCTTCATCCTAGGATTAGCTTCATGTATCAACTACAACAAGTTTTACAGATTAAATTTCATTACTATTACACATCTCTATAACATTATAAGTTGTAAAACTGAAATTGTTCTTACCGTGCAATCACCAAAATCCCAATGTAAGGGTCTCAAGATTTTGAAGTCTTGTCAAGTGAAAGATATCGGATGTTGTGATTGTGGTCACAACATTATAACGACCTAATGACAAATGTAACTTCTTCAAATTCCCAAGTTTTGCAATATCCCATAGTCTCATCTCGTTAGTACTAGGACGATTCATCTTAAGAGACTCAAGTGAGGGACAACCAGCAATAAAGTCCCAAACTGTACCGCTTAGAAAATTTACATGAATCAATTCTAGGCTCAGTAGATTTGGATAGCCATGAAAATATTCCAAAGTAGCCATAGCACAAACATGAAGTACCAGATGTTTCAACTCACTGCGAGAGTAAAGTTGGGTTGGTGTCACAATTCTCAATTTCCGGTTATTTCTCAAACTCAATATTCATCATTTCATATCGGTTCGTGCATGGTTTTGCATTTTACATTAAACGTTTATTTTCTTATTAAATAAACGCTATCGCGTAAAGATTATTTTGAATATTGAACCGACACTTCCAAAAATATTCTTAATATATTTTTGTACTCATTTTAAGACTATAAAAATTATATTATTAGTTTACCCGATGTTTTCAATTTATTTTGTATATAAATTGTTATATATAAATAATTACGACGGTTTTCGTAAATACTACACGATAATTATTATTTCACTCAATTCTTGTAAGAAATGTATTTTTATAACTTTTATGACATCAATATATTTTATTTTGACCCGTTAAAATTTATTCTTAGTTAACGCTGCCTTAAATGCTTAAATAAGTACAAAAGTTACTAATTATTCCTAAATAACTACACTTTTCTACTACACAAATGTACTTAGCTATAAAAAATTACAACTAGCCATTTTCTTATGTGTGTTTGTCGACCAACAAAATGACTCACACACTTTGTTACTAAATATCTTCTACTTATATTGATATTATACTAAAACACATACACAAGATATTAACAATGTGTAAAAAAAAATGCTCTCTCCTTTCTTCTCCTCTATGAACCGGTCAACTCAAGAAAAATGGAGGAATCCAAAACTTTTCAAGCTACAAGTATTTACAAGATCCATTATGTGTTCTAGTTAAGGTTTAGGATTAAACCTTGAAGATTAATTAAGGTTTTCATCACTTTCTTTCACATAATCATTCAAGTAAGCATCTCATGATCTTCATAACTTTTTCATATTCATCTTTATGTTATTTCATCATTTTTGCAAGAAAACATGCATGTTACATATGAATTTATACCACTTTTAATGTTTTTATTACATATTATTAGTTATAATTATCCTATAATTAATCCCATGAAATATATCACTTTTGGTGAGGTCTAGGAACCCATGACACCCTAAGAAGGTGTATGGTAGGATTTGGATAGCTTCGGAGTTGTTTTGAATTGGTTAGAATAGGTTTGGCGCGAGAAAAACTCATTTCGACAAGTTTACATAAGGGTCTGTCCATATTTTTGAAATCTGGAAAATCCGACAGTTTGTAAAATATTTTGGGCTAGATATTTAGAAAATACACTTCAAAACGAAAACGTGGCCGCTTGAACGGATTAAAACGGAGCTATAACGAAGAAGTTATGCTATTTTCAAATTTGACGACGAATACTATAAAATCCAGAAAATTCAGCATGTTATATTAACTTTTTACGAGTCAAAAATGAATCTTAAGCGTTATTGAATGTGTCGACTTATCAAAAATATATTAGTATATATTATCACGATTCCAAGGACATTTAAAACGTAGAAAACGGGCTTGTAACGATTAAATTACACGTGTTTACATAAAGTTGCCGTAACTATATTATATAAGAAAAACTAATATATTTCTATTAGACAAGTATTACGGCAACAAGTGACCATGTTGAGGGTCGTTTTTAACAAGGATGTAATACTTTTTATAACGTGATGTCTTCTAGTAAAAGTAAGTTCGCCTAGCATATTTTCCAAAATGTCCAACCGTTCGTCGAGCGGAGTTGTAATGAATAAATTACGGTTACTTAAACTTTGCCGAAAACCACCCTTAAACTATATTTTGGACACAAGTACCATACTTTAGCTATATTTTTCTCTATGATCGGAACCTCTATGATGAAAACTTAAATGCTAAAACTTTGAGATAACGATACAAGCTTCCCAAAACCGTTGAGTTTGTTTCCTAACACTCGATGTGCACCATTTTACGACTAGCTTTCCGAGGCCATATAGTCACTTTCATGACTTGTCAAATTATATTATTTTGCGACGAAAAGTTATAGATTCATAATAAATCACTAAATGATTATCGTAGGATATCATTTCAACGTAAATACTTGTAAAGTATTTGGTAACTTGACAATATGTCATAAACATATATTTCGACGATAAACTTTATCTTCCAAAATGTACAAGTGGTATGGATATCATATGAGTTTGCATGCACGACATTGTTTCATGACTTATATTAGAGCATATCATTCATAATAGGTCGCGATTAGAGAGTTGCGTCTCATTTCTGTGCATCCACTTTGTCATCATAACTATTGCAACAGGTGAGTTCGTAGCCCCACTTTTACTCGTTTAATTGTTTTATAAACTCTTCGGGGGAGATACATGCTCAACTACTTGCTTTTACTTTACATTTATATGAACTTAAATATCTTTTGTTTCACTCTATGTGCGCGTAAGTAGATTATGCCCGAACTAAATTGATCACTATGTTATGAACGCTATTAGTTGAAACACTTTCCTTGATTTTGAACCCTTCGACATGTATATTTGAGCTCTTTTAAATTGATTCGAACCCTTTAACATATAAGTGAACACTTTGGACTTGATATGAACTTTTTGACATATAGTTGATCTCTTTTAACTTGTACAAGGACCCTTTTGATATATTTTAAACTTGTTTGACGTGATTTTGAACGCTTCGATTATCTTGAACCTTTTGATATTATTCGAACTCTTTGACTGTTCTGAACTTTTGAACTCGACTTAAATCTTTGAACTTAATTACGAACTTTTGAACGGAACTCTTGAACTTAAATACAAACTTATGACTTGTTTGAACTTATTGAACCGTACGTGTTATGACCTTGACCTAAAGTCTCCCATGATCGGAGCATCACTATAAAGTCTCCCTTGTTCGGAGCATCCCTATAAAGTCTCCCATGTTCGGAGCATCACTATAAAGTCTCCTTTGTTCGGAGCAATCTTAAAGCCTCCCCGGTCCGGAGCAGAATGTCTCACTATGTTACGGAGCGTTCTCAATCTAAAGTCTCCCATGTTCGGAGCAGTGCAAATTCTCCCATGTTCGGAGTGTTCTTAATTGTATATAATAGTTGTATGATGTACTGTTCGTACATTCGCATTGTTAGTCTCCTATTAGTAGGTAGTATGGATAGCGCTATTAGAGGTCGGCCAACCTCTCGTCCACTATGTTACGGGACGCATATTATTTATTCTAGGGGCTTTGCCTGGCATACATTATTATATACGTGGTACTATATTGTGAACTATTATGACCACATATACTCGACTACTAGACACACTATATTTTTGTGCAATGGGTTGTGAACACACAGGTTGCCAGTTTTGTATGGGCGGAACTTGGAACTGAGTGGATTCACAATTCCTTTGCTTTGTGAACCATTATGATAATGTGCACTTGACTATTAGACATACATATTTTGGCAGTGGGTTGTGAACACACAGGTTGCAAGTTTTGTATGGGCGGAACTTGGAACTGAGTGGATTTACAATGCCTTTGCTTTGTGGACTATTCTAAATGACCAAAAACTTAGTTTTTGCTTCATGAACTTTCTTTAAAAGCTTTATTTGTTAACGAAACTCTATGAACTCACTCAACCATTGTGTTGACACTTTTAGCATGTTTTATCTCAGGTATCTAAGGCATTCACTTCATGGCATGCATGTGGACTTATCATAGAGTCGCGGTGTCGACGCGTCTCACCTATATTTTATGCACTTAACTATCGTTTGATTGTAACAAACTCGTTTTGATATATTGAAAATCTTTTGGGACCTAATCTTTGTAAACTCTGATTATTTTAATGAATCAAACGATATTTTCAAAACGACACTTTAGGTCGTTCGATATAACTGTAACTTTGATGCTATGACAGTCCTCCCCAAGGTATTCCATTCCGCTGTAAAACAGGTAATTTAGGGGTGTGACAGTTGGGAACGTAACTAGGTCACCATACCAGTTTGTAATAATCAGCTCCTCAACTCCATTGTCAGCCAAAAACAAGAGCCACTCATGAATCTGTTCATAATGAAAGTTGTCTATTCCAATAATTGATCTTGGCTCTACAGCAAAGACAAACTTTCTTATTGGACCCATAAGCCGATTTAAGAATCTAGTAACAAGCCTACCATCATACTCGTATGTTAAATAATAAAAGAAATCCTCATCAAGTATGACATCGGTGAGCAAATTCCACTTAGACCTCCAGTTTCTCACTAAACTAGAGGTTCTCACCGCTTCTAACAAAGGCAACCGATTCAAAATGTTAGTGATCACTTCATTTGGCATGTTGGTAAAACGATCGATCGACATGGTGTTGTTGGAAGTTGGGTTGGTCTTTTGAGTTCTGGAAACGAGGATTTATATTTTTGATTTCGATTTGCAGTTTATCGTTTCTGGATAATGTGGTTTTATGTGATTGGCAAAGTTGTTTGTTGGGTGGGTGTATTTGTTCCCGCGAAATTAAATGCAGCGTATCAGGGAAGAAACGGTTAATAGCCATACTCACAATTGGTCCCTGGGTTGAAGGTTGGGTAAAAAAAAGTGAATGGTCTATAATACCCTCGAAGGAAATCGGTTTGACTGTCCCAATTCTGGTCAAGGGACGAATCTGGCATTTAATGGTCACTGTTTGGACCCGTGGCGATGAAAAGGGCGTGGTTCGTCCCATCGCGATCCTACGAGACAAGTTTAGGGACCAACAGTGTATTTTAGTCTATTTTAAAGTATATGGACATGCTCTAATAAACGTGCGTATTTACTATTTTTTAGTAGTGAGCTTGTAACCCAAGTTAGACCAAATTGTCACTTTTTATGCACGCCTCATTGTGTGCGTAGTTATTCATGTAAAAGCAAAGACAATTTTCTAGTTCTCATGTTTCATCTTCTTATGTAGGATAGACAAAAGCCACTTCCATTTTCTCTTGCTTTAATGTCGCTTTGAACACAAAAATTCCATTCATATAAATTACATTTGGATACATCATAGCTACTTGAGAAGTTTAAGGGGAAAAAGAAGAAAAGAAATCCTAAATGCTCACATATATTTTTAATGGGTAATCATTTTTAAATATATCTAACTATAATAATTGCGCAATGCTTTCCTACAATCCACACCAAATTATAACATGTGTAGTGTACTAATTCTCTTCCTTATCTATACTACTTATAATGCACGAAGTCAGCTTACTCTTAATTTTAAGACATACAAGAAATTAAGCATGGTTTACAACACTTTAATGCACTCAATTTTTAAAATTATAACAAAGTAAGCATATTGTACAACAAAATAAAGCGTTGTGTCATTTTAAAACCAAAATTCTATCAAACAACATTAATGCTATTAAAAACACCCATTCACCAAAAATTACAATCATTTAAGCACAATGTACAATAGCTGCAACCAATTTTCAGATTTACAACAAAATAAGCATATAGTGTACAACAAAAAAAGCATGATGTAATTTTCAGACTTACAAAATTAATGCTACTAAAGTGGTCAATGTTTTAATGACTATAATAACTACTACTTACAAGACAAGAACAGAAACATAGTGTACAACACTTTAATGCACATAATTTTCAGACGTACAAGACAAGAAGCATAGTGTATAACAAAACACCACATTAATGCTATTTAATGTAGTCAATTATTTAACTGGTCAATAAATTCAATTAATACAGTTATTAAAACACCCCTTACATAAGAAATACAAATTATCAAGCATATTGTACAACCAAATTAAACACAATTTCTGCATTAAATTTCACCACTACAAATAATAAAACACATTATACAAATATTCAAGCCCGAACGGGCAATGGGCCAAATGGATTTGAGCCCGAACTGGCGCGGACCAAACGGGCTCGAGCCCGAGCGGACACGGGCCAACAGGTTCGAGCCCGAACGAGCACGGGCTATACGAAATTCTTGATATCCTTAAATTTATTGTTAAAAAAAACATAATAAACTAAAATACATTATTCATCGGAAGTAGTAAGAAATATCGTTTTCCATAATAATTATATCTTTTGTAATTTTTCTTGGTGCAGTTGATATATAACTTTTTGCTTCTTAAAAAAAAGATGCACGAGGGATATGAGATGTTAAGAAGTAGAAAGGATCGGATACTCTGAGGCACGGCCGACTCATCCATAAAGCCACTAAAACAAAAGCTTTAGCACTTATATTTTAAGGCTTTAAAAAATTTATATTTGTTTATACATATTACAAGTTACATGTTTTATAAAACTAAACAACAAAACGATAAGAATGTGAACTATAATCTCGACATTACTTCTAGTACTCATTTGTATTCAACGAAACATGAAGGACCAAACATGTTTGTTAGTTAGTTAGTAACCGCCATAGCGGTTATGTTAGTTAAGTTAGTTGGTAGTTATTGTCGGTTACAAACCGAACAGACACAATGGTTCACTAGAACCGGTTGGAAACCTATATATACATGTACATATACTCGATGTAATGGTTAGACGAAATAATTATTCAGAACATATTTGCAACTCATATTCGACTCATACATTGGGACAACAATTGGTATCAGAGAAAGCGTTCATTTACACGCTCGTTGGATACCAAAACTGAACGAGAACATCAAGAACAACGTACGCTGGGAACTTTCTATTTTCAATGGGATTTGGGGTGTTTTAAACGAAACAACGCCTGGATAATTAGGAACGCAAGGGAGATAGTGCACGATCAAACTTGTGTGGAGTTGCAAACGTAAACATCAAACGAAATTGGTAAGAGTTTGTTGTGATTTCTGGAACGCGACAACAAACAAGATGGAAGTGAACAATATTGTACAAGGAACTTTTGTTGGTGACTGCAATAACGCGGCAACAAAAGGGAAAAGAAAAAACTCTTGGCGCTTGGAAGGATAGCGTGGAACGAGAGTGGTTGCTGTTAACGCGACAAAAAAACAAACAACTCGTTTGGTTTGGAGAAAGAATACCGGCAGGTATACAAGGTTGTTGCGGACTCGGTGTGGAATAGAACCAAGATGAACAAGAAGAGTTCAAGGAATTGTTTGTGAAAAACGTTTTGACAAACACAAACAACAACAACAACGACGAAAAAAAATAACTCTTTTGTTTTTGGAAAAATAATACCGAGAGGTATTGAAAGATTTTGTGGCAAAGGAGACTTGGATTTTGAAGAAAAACAAAACAAAGGATTCGCTTGGAAGGATACCGAGAACGACTAAGGCTTGTTTGGAAGGGAAGCCGTGAACAAGAAGGAATCTAGGGTAGGTTTTGTGGAATAGGATTCAAGTCGTTAACAAAAGGAGAAAGCAACGTGGAAAAGTTAGTAATACCGAAAAGAAAAAGGGAACTCGTTTGCTTTGTTGGGACAGAAACAATTCGACACAAAAGAAAAGGAAGCCGAGAGTTTCTAACTTGTTCTTGCGAATTGATTTTGTGAGAGATAAATAACGAGGCAACAACAACAATACATTGGTCAATATCGAAAAGAAAAGCGACAAATTGTTGGGATTTGGTGATTATTAACGCAGAGACAAGGGAAAAGAAAAGACGTTGTTGGTATAACATTCAAGCACCAATACACGAGAAGGAATACAGATGTGTTTAACACAAAGACGAGGTCATAATTCAAATGTTCTGGATTTCTATTTTAATAAGTAGTATAGAAGTTTTACTTTCATACTATTAGGAAATCCCGAGAATATTTATTGATCCCATATTACTAGGATTTCCGGAAAACTATTTCTATTTCCCGTACTAATAGGAATACCATACTAGTTAGAAAATCCCAAACATTAGAAAGTGAAGATCGTACGCACATTTAGGATGTCTACCGACGATCTTAACACCCCTTTAATCACACAAAAACCCGTAACACCTATGACACACTATCAATGCCCTAAGTTGAAATCGACAAACTACACAGTTTGGTCAATTCAAATTAAGGTTATACTTGAAGCACAAGGTTTATAGGAAATGTTAGAAACTAAGGAAGATACGCAGGAAGATGATAAAAGGGATAAGGCAACGACTGCCTTCCTTTATCAAGCGTTGACGGAAGATGTGATTTTACAAGTAGCGGGTTGTAAAACGGCAAAAGAATTATGGGAATCATTAAATAAAAGACACATTGGAGAAGAAAGAGTGCAGCAAGCACGGTTACAATCATTGATGATTGGATTTCAAACACTTCAAATGAAGGAAGATGACACGGTGGATGCATTTACGGCTAAACTAAATAGCTATGCCACTAAGGCTAAAGAATTAGGGAAAACCTTGGATGAATCACTTTTAGTATGAAAACTATTAGACTCCACACCAGATAGGTTCATTCAAATAGTTGCATCCATAGAACAAACAAATGATCTTAATGACGTTACCTTAGACGAGATCATTGGAAAACTCAAGGCATTTGAGGAAAGGAGGACAAGTAGAAAGCCAAGAAAACTTACTATTCGCACATGGCGAACACTCGAGAGAAGGAAGACGTTTTAATAAACACGAAGGTAGATCAAACTTTTCACGAGGAAACTGGAAAAGTAATAGAAACAAATATGACTCTAAAGAGGAAAGCTCAACTCATAAAGGAAAGTCAAATAGGAATAAACGTGAGTGGGATATGAGCAAAGTACGATGTTACAAGTGTGGAAAACTTGGACATTATAAGAAAAACTGCAAAGAAAACCATCAACAACTCAGGAACAATCAAACCTTATCTTAGAAGAGGAAGAACCATCACTATTAATGACTACACACGAAACTGAACACGAAGAAGTACTGTTGAATGAAGGACAGATTCACCCCCGAAAATATGCTACAGAAGATATAAGCATATGGTATTTGGATAACGGTGCAAGTAACCATATGACGGGAACAAACACATAACAGGACGTGTACGTTTTGGAGATGGATCGTATGTAGAGATAAAGTGAAGAGGCTTTATAATGTTAGGTTGTAAGAACCATGAACAAAAGATAATATCGGATGTATACTACATTCCAAACCTTAAGAGCAACATACTAAGTCTATGAAAACTCACGGAGATAGGTTGTAAGATCATCATGGATAGAAATATATTGACTTTGTATGATAAGAATAAAAAGTTGTTGATGAAGATAGAAAGATCTAAGAATAGACTTTACAGTATTAAATTGAAAATAGAAGCACCCATATGCCTCTTAGCAAATGTAGATAACCAAGCATGGTTGTGGCACGCTAGATTAGGTCATCTAAACTTTGACGACATAAACAAGATGAGAATACCAAGAATAAACCATGCAGGACAGATTTGTGATGCATGTTTATTAGGAAAACACAGTAGGACACAATTTCCAAATCAAGCTAAGTTCAGATCAAAGAAACCTTTGGATTTAGTCTATGAAGACCTTTGTGGCCCTATAAGTCCAGCCACACACTCTGGAAAGAAACTCATTTTCTTGTTAGTGGAGGATTGTACACGTTTCATGTGGGCCTACTTTCTGACATCGAAAGATCAGGAATTTAACATGTTCAAGGAGTTTAAACAACAAGTTGAAATGGAAATGAGAACAAAATTGAGGATGCTAAGAACAGATAGGGGAGGTGAGTTCACATCTAATGAATTCACCAAGTACTGTAAGGAAAATGGAATAGCACGACAGTTGACAACACCTTACTCACCTCAACAAAATGGAGTTGTGGAGAGGAGAAATAGAACAGTGCTATCTACTACGAGAAGTATGATGAAAGCTATGAAGTTACCATTAAATTTTTGGGTGGAAGCAGTCAGAAACGCCATTTATATACTAAACAGGGTACCTACAAGAGCTCTAGTAGATAAAACGCCATATGAGGCACTCTACAACAGAAAGCCAAATCTGGAAAACCTAAGGATATTCGGAGGCACAACTTATGCCAAGGTAACTATACCTCATTTACAAAATCTGGATGACAGAAGCATACCCATGATTTACTTAGGAGTAGAGGAAGGATCGAAAGCATGTAGGTTATATGATCCAAAAGGAAAAAGAAAACATGTTAGTAGGGATGTAAAGTTTATGGAAACAAAACCGTGGGATTGGGATAACAACAGAGAGGAAACAAGTACACAAGGCTCATTTTGGGCAAGTTTTATGGTAGAAGGAGTCGACAATGGAAACACTACATCAGTCAACTCAGAAAACAATGACATCACCTACCAGGAAAAGGAACCGATTATTGCTCTAAACTCTCCGGTCACCCCACCAACATACACTTACAACCCACACTCAGAAGAGGAAGAAGATGCTACTATTAGTTCAATCAAGAACTCAGAAGATAGATTTGAAGACACACCAGTACAAGGTCTCAAGGACTTAACGAAAATATATAAGTATGCACGTAGAGTTGAACCTCAAAGTCTACTATTTACGGAAGAAGAACCACGTACTTACAAGGAGGCTTCAACAGATAAGAAATGGATTGAGGCCATGGAAATTGAACTAGATTCAATAAACAAAAACAACACATGGACTCTTACTACTTTGCTTATAAATCAAAAGCAATAGGGCTTAAATGGGTCTTCAAGACCAAGAGAGATGCAAAAGGAGAAATCATCAAATACAAGGCACGCTTAGTAGCAAAAGGTTATGTACAAGAACAATTAATAGACTTCGATGAAGTTTATGCGCCAATTGCACGTATCGAGACAGTTCGTTTAATTTTAGCACCAACAGCATATCATGGATGGCAAGTAGATCACCTAGACGTCAAATCAGCATTTTTACATGGAGATTTGAAAGAAGAAGTCTATGTCACACAACCTGAAGGTTTTATACAACAAGGAAATTCAGGAAAAGTTTACAAGCTCACGAAGGCATTATATGGCTTAAGACAAGCACCACGAGCTTGGAATGTGAAACTTGATCAAACCTTAAAGTCATTAGACTTTAAGAAATGTAATCTCGAACAAGTAGTTTACACGAAGAGAAGTAAGACTTCTACACTTATAGCTGGAGTACACGTAGATGATTTGATAATCACGGACTCTCCAAAGAAAGAAATCGACTTGTTCAAATCCAAGATGAAAGACAAATTTGAGATGAGCGACTTAGGATTGTTAGCTTATTACCTCGGGATAGAAGTTACTTAGACAGGAGGAGAGATTTCAATCAAGCAAATAGGTTACATTAACAAGATCTTGAAAGAAACAAGTAAGACAGACAGTAATGATACAAAGATACCAATGGATCCCGGTACTAAGTTGGTCAAGGCGGAAGATGGAAACTCAGTTGATGCAACTTATTACAGAAGCTTAATTGGAAGTCTCAAGTACTTACTACATACAAGACCAGATCTTAGTTACTCTGTCGGACTACTTAGCAGATTCATGCAAGACCCAAAGGATCATCACCTGAAGGCAATAAAGCAAGTAATCCGATACATCAAAGGAACAAAGGAGCATGGCATTATATACAAGAAAGAAGGCGGATGAAAGATTACAGGTTACAGCGACAGTAGTTATGGAATCAATATAGATCAAGGAAAAGGAACTACTAGGATAGTATTTTATTTTGGAGAATCACCTATTACTTGGTGTACTCAGAAGCAACCAACAGTGGCGCTCTCATCATGTGAATCAGAATTCATGGCGGCTACTGGAGCAGCATGTCAAGCCTTATGGTTAAAACGACTACTTAGTGAATTAACTGGATGGGAAGAGAAAAGAATAACGTTGAAGGTCGACAACATTTCAGCAATAGCACTCGTCAGGAACCCAGTTTTTCATGGATGAAGCAAGCACATCGACATTCGCTATCATTTCATTCGTGAATGTGTAGAGAATGGGCACATCAATGTGGAACACGTCAGTGGAGAATTACAAAGAGCAGATATCCTAACGAAAGCTTTACCAAGACTAAAGTTTGTGACAATGCGACAAATGCTCGGAGTTCAAAACTTAGGACGAAGCAATGATCAAGATTAAGGAGGAGAATGTGAACTATAATGTCGACATTACTTCTAGTACTCATTTGTATACAACGAAACATGAAGGACCAAACATGTTCGTTAGTTAGTTAGTAACCGCCATAGTGGTTATGTTAGTTAAGTTAGTTGGTAGTTATTGTCGGTTACAAACCGAACGGACATAATGGTTCACTAGAACCGGTTGGAAACCTATATATCAATGTTGCAAAAATTGGTCAACTCGGCCGATTAATCGTTAATCGGCCGAGTACCTTGTCGATTTTTGAAAATCGGTCAAAAAATCGGCCTAGGAAAAAAATCAACATTAAGCAGTCAAAAAATCGGCTGAATCGGCCGATTAATCGGCCGAATCGGTCAAATCGGTCATTTTAAAAAAAAATAATTTAGGCATTCTACTTAATTTGAGGATCGTATATTTCATTTATAACGCACACTGGGCATCATAATCAGAATTTGAACCTTTTATTGAGGTTTGGAAACATAGCAGGCTTGGAATCGGTTAAGATTTTTAGTTTGGTCTCCAGAAATACCAAGAAATTGCAGGAAATACCAATCCGATTAATCATCGATTAATCCCGACTTGACCGATTACTCGCTGCGGGGTGGTCAACCGCCCGACTACCGATTCACGATTTTTGCAACATTGCTATATATACATGTACATATACTCGATGTAATGGTTAGACGAAATAATTATTCAGAACATATTTGCAACTCATATTCGACTCATACATTGGGACAACAAAAAATAGTTAACTTTCAAAATTGCTACAAATACTATAAGGAAAAAAGGATCAACAAGATAAATATCAAACCAACTCGAAGCAAAATTGTCAACTTATATTTACATCAAAGGAGTTAAGGTCAAATAATAAATATAATTAAGATGAAAAGAATGAAAAAATTTGATATGCATCACAAAAGTAGATGCATCTTCCTAATTTTTTTTTCTTTCCTTTTTTTTTTTTTAATATTTGACCAAAATTTCTTCTCATTTTTATAATTTTCTCACTGTATTTTTTCCTTTACGTCACCATGTATAATTATCGTGAAACTTTTATTATTTTTTTTTTGGTTAATAACTTTTTAAAGCACTATATTTGTCAAGAATGACAGTTGTGCGTAGCGAACTAAAAAAATAACTCTTTTAGACATTAAAGTTGACATTTTTGTCTTTCTTTAAGTATTATGACCATATTATGACCATTTTACCCTTTCTAAATTTTTTTTGAAATACTTTTTTTTTCGATGTTTTTTTTCCAAAATATTTTTTTTGAAATACTTTTTTTTTGAAATTTCTGAATTTTTTTTTCGAATTTCTTTTTTTTTAAATATGTTTCGAAGGGTAATATGGTCATAATACTTAAAGAAAGACAAAAATGTCAACTTTAATGTCTAAAAGAGTTATTTTTTTAGTTCGCTACGCAGAACTGTCATTTTTGACAAGTATAGTGCTTTAAAAGGTTATTATCCCTATTTTTTTCGATATATTTTTTTTAAGAATCAGCTAACCATTACATTATAGTGTTATCCCTGCTAAATAAGGATCACAAATCATAATCATATTATATCATCATTATCTTCTCTTCTACCGGGTATAACTTTCATCTTAATTCCATAAGTCATATATTGGCGTGCTTAAAATCATGAAGGAAATGATAGCACAATTAACTCTTGCAGATTATTACACACAATTGTTTCGGCTCTTTCAATGTTAGTTAATTTGCTTGAAAATAGATTTTAATGTTCAAACTCTTTACAGTTACTTTATTTTAGGTGTTCTAAAGATTTATAAGCATTTATAATTAGCTAATTATTGAATAATGTCAACCCGGAACAAGAAGCAATCTAAGAAAATCAAGGCCTGTGTTTAAGATCTCGCTTTAGGCCTCTCAAGGCCTTGAGACGGCCTTGCTGTGAGGTGATTAACTTTAGATTAATCATGTGTATGTTATATACAATTGCATCTTGTATTCATTACATCTACACAAACTGCTAAGATGCATGATGTACTTAAATTCGATTGTACCCTTATTCTATTCATGTGGTTTAAAAGTTTCAACTCAGATATTTTGTTCTATGCATAGTTTGTTCTTATTAAGTAACTTTATTTAATCTATGTTGTCTTTATATCAACTTTAACATGTTCATTCATACCTCCTTTCTGTTGATTTAATGGCACATACTTGTTTGTACCTATAAAAGATTTCTTGTTTGCTATAAATTTAGTGGCGCATACTTGTTTGTACTCATAAAGCTCATGTATACATATCTATCAATAACTATAAAGGGCCAAAACATAAAAGTACTTTCACATACAATCTTCAAAATTAAAATATAATATCTGTAGACATGTACGCAAGTGTCATGCATGTTGTTGCAAGGCATTGAATAGCAAAGAAGGGTAGTTGGAACAGTTGAGCGATATTATAACTGAATAGCGCCATTCTTTCATCCATCATTTCTATGGCAGGACCTATCACGGATCGTACCCAACATAAAAAGGACTAGATATGACCATTCTACCAATTTTAGCTTTATTAGTTTACTCTTGTTTAACTTCACTTGCACACACCCCATCTACTCTGAAAATTCGATGAAATGGCCCATGATCATTTTTAAGTTTTACTAACTTACCCGAACATGCATGATGGCTTTTTTAATTTACTTTTCAATTGCGACATTTTGTGTAGTGTTATATTGAGGTATAAGTGAGACAATGCCTTTAACACTCTATTCTCGAGTTTTTACAAGAGGAAAAAAAAGACAATGAATTTGATTGGTTGATAAATGTGTAAATCACTCAAAAATGTCAACAAGAAAGTTTACCCAATACCAAGCCGTTCATATTTTAATGTTTATTTTAAGATAATCTATCAAACATAGGCTCTTGTTAGATTCCTTAACAAATGTTGCATAAGTTTTCTAAGAGCACAAGACTAACAATAGGCTAAGCACTACTTTTACAACAATTCTTGACTTAATAGTTATGACTACTTCGATCATGATTCAAGATTAGACCAAGTTTTTCTAACTGTGCTGATTCTTATCTTATCATTATATGACATAATATAGATTTTCTTTCTTTCTGCTCTAGCTAAAATAGAATCATCAAAGCAGAAAACTCAGTAGAGACGTTAATTCTTGAAATTTGTTTGCAAATGTAAATAAAGAGTTGAGGGGCTGAGTTGTTAATATATAAAACTACTGGGGACTAGATGAACCTAAAAACAAAATACAGGAAATGTTATGCATAGGCAAAATATTGTAATTGGTCCTACTACCACGTGTCAAGGAACAAGTGAATTTAATACGACGGCGACAGACTGCCAACGTGGCAGGGAATTTTGTCTTGTAGCTGCCAAGATACACGTGGACGTCAACATCGTGGTTGAGAGACAGAATGACGTGGCAAATAGTGAGATGACATGGCACACCCCTTTGTTGGAGTTTATACGAACCAACAAATAATGGAATAGTGACGGGTCGGAAAATGCTTGCAACTTGCGAATCTTTTAAATAATAGTAAAAGAATTACATTGTTTGGAAGTTCTTTCTCAAAATAATTTTATTAAAAAAAATTGGACAAATCATATTGATTAATTTTAACACATGAAATTATAACATGATTGACTAATAATAGTCAAAATTAAATAGTTACTCAGCAAAAATTGATCAATTTAGTTTTAAATGTCACATGTAGAAAAAAGATAAGATACGTATGTATTTGCCGACTATTTTCTTATACTTCTGGACTAAGTTGTAAGTTAAATAAGAAAAACGAGATCCAAAGTATCACCCAAGGTTTTTAAGATCGGGATCCTATCTAAGATCGTTTTTGTCTTTGTAAGATCGTGATCGTAAGATCGAATCAGGATCCTAAGATCCTACAATAATGTCATTTTTTAATGATCTTTGTAATATTATTCAAATCTACAAATTATCATATATTATAAACACGAAATTATATGAATATTTCATGAAAATATTGTCCTAAACTATGAATATAGAATGTTTAAGAAGAATCACATGTTGTTTTTTAAATTATAAAAAACATGAATTTTTAGTTTTTTAGTTTGTGGTTCGAGAAAAGTAAGATCAGCCGGAGTAGATCTTAAGATCCTATTGTCAAGACCGGGATCCTATAAGATCTTAAGCTTGTTAAGATCCTACGTAGGATTCGGATCAATTTTGTTTTGTAGAATCGTAAAATCGTAAGATCCTAATATCAAGATCGGGATCTTAACAACTATGGTATAACCATTCATTTGCCTCAAAAAAGAATTCACCAAAAAACATCGATGCCTACAATCAACAACGATGGTGGATTTTTCGATCACATGATCTTCATTTAATTCTAATTTCTAATTCTCTAAATGCCCCAGTTGCCCAACCAATTTACCCCAAATGCCTCAAAATTTTTCAACTTCTCTAAATACCCCATGGGCAACTCTCCCATTTCAACATTTGAGAAACTCTCCCACATGTGTCCCTATCTTTGGGCCTACCTTGTACTTACATAGTACAAGTTTCATAAGTGATGTCGTGGGCAACTTTGACCTAATTTCTTGGGCGACTGACATTTTTTGTCTTTTAGTAAAAAAAATATAGTCTTTTTTTTATTATAAAAAGTACATATATCTTGGGCAACTTGGTCCCACACATATGTACTTTTGGGCAACTGATTAGATATAAAGTACAAATTTATATTATTTTATTGTATTGGTATTTGTGCCATAATTATATATACTAAATACAACTTTATAAAATACAAAATACACCTTTTATATTCCAAATTATATTTTTAAAAAAGTTTTTATAATCCTAATACACCTTTTTTCATAAATACAAAATACAAATCTTCTACTAACACATAACACAAATACAATTCTGGTACTAACACACACATCAAACACATCAAACCTTCCCACTCAAACTCAAATCAAACGTTCTGCTTCTGCTTCTCCTTCTCAAACTCAAATTCAACCTTCCCACTGAAACTCAAATCAAACCTTCCCACTCAAAATCAAATCAAACGTTCTGCTTCTCTACAGTTGTTAAACCCAGCCCTAATCCAACTGCTTCCCACTCAAGCATCCCACTTCTCAAGAATCCAACGACGACAATGTTTGATGCAAAGCAAACGGTGAGATCTAGACTAGAACATATTGGTACAATTAAAGCTTCATTGAATGTCAATAGAACCAAATTGTTTAGAGACACTGTGTTTGGCCCTTGGTTAGATTTTCCCAAATATACCCCAGACAACCACTTGTACAATTATGTTTATCAAAATGCTGTTGAGGTGTCTAAAGTCAGTGATTCTTGTCCACCTCTTACTTTTGTAATAGGTGAGAATGTTTTTGATTTTGGACGTGAACAATTTAGTCTTCTAACTGGGTTTCGTGTAGGTCCCGTAGATAAAAAAGAAACTGACCACGGGCATATGGTTAAGGGTTTAAAATATAGTCCTTTTTTTGACCGTTTGTTTCCCGATAAAAAAGGAATTAAGAACAAAAAAGTTAAGGGTGGTGACCTTTTGGCCTTGGTGAAGTCGGGGCAAAGGTGGGATTCTTTATCCGATGAAGATGTTGTGAGGGTTTGTTTGTTGGTGATTGCCACATTTGTATTTATTGGTCGGGAAGGAAGGTTTTACATTCTGACCATTTGCTTAAGAATGTTGAGGATTTTTGTGTATGGAATGAGTATCCATGAGGTGAATACATGTGGGCTCATCTCTATAAAAGAACGGCGAATGTTGTTCCTAGGCATGTCGAGGCAGAAGCAAAGAAGGCCGTTCCAAAAGATCCCAAAAAAGAACAAACATACAATTTGTATGGATTTGTATGGGCGTTGAAGATTAGATTTTATTTGTAGCATACATTATTTGTGCTTGTATATATTATGATGCTTATTCTAAATTAGGTGTTATATGGTAAACTTGTAGATTGGTTTATGTTGTAGTTGTTCCTTAGGCATTGGTTTTAAATTTGAGGAACATAGATAAGCAGAATAGTCATCCAGGTCCTTAGGCATTGTTCCTTAGGCATTGTTCCGTAGGCATTGTTCCTTAGGCATTGTTCGATACCTGAATACTCATCCAGGTCCTGCTTTCGTATATGTAGTGCACGGGAAGATGTTCCCTGTCCTTAAAGGATCATACGTGCTCTATTTGCTGTGAGCCTCATTACGTAAAAACCATTATCAGGTTAGTTTGTTTCTTATGTAGATAAGAAGACCATTACATAAGCTTGTACCAACACAATGACAATGGTGCACTAGAAAACTTTAGTTCTTAAGGCTGTTTGACCCCATGATTAATTCTTAAAGCTGTTAGGGATCGTACTCAACACAATGACAATGGCGCACTAGAAAACTTTAGTTCGTAAGGCTTGGTATAGATTTAAGGATGTGTGGGTTGATGGTTTCGCACTAGAAAACATTTTGTAAACGGTCACGAGTAAACATAGAAACGTTAGATTTTTTTAAACGGTCATGAGTAAACACAGAATCATGGGCTGGCCACCCCTTAACAATAATTAATTTTGAAATCAAAGTTACTAAGTCTTAATACGTTGTATTTGTTTTTTCAGATTTGGATTATGGAGACATTCCCTAACAGCTCCCAGTTTTGGACCAAAGACCCAGAGAAGATCCCACGTTGTTTAGCATGGTCCAAAATCCAAAACTTTGACAAAAAGCACTACACTATTTTATTTGATCCGATAAGTAAAACCCCAAAATTAGTTATGCGTTGTATGTTTTTATTGCATTTATCATATCAGGTTAGTTTGTTTCTTATGTAGGATGTTAGACCATTACAGAAGCTTGTACCAACAAATGCCGAGCTGAGATATCTGTAGTACATTCGAAGTATGGAATACATCTGTGGACTTGATTTGCAACTTGTGGAAAGAAGAGAAGAGTTGGCTGAGCAAGTAATGGTGGAAGAAGAGGAAGGTATGGCCCATGTGGATGTTTATGGAATTGAAGCCGATTTAAACATTCCTTTATTTGATGCTGATGAAGTTGTTCCAGAAGGTGAAACGTCGAAGGTGAATAAGACTGCTGAAGAAGAAGATTTTTTTTTTGGGTTTGGTGAAACGTTGAAGGTGAATGAGACTGGGAATGAAGATGTTCCAGTAGGTAATCCTAAGGTTCCAGATGGGAACAAATGTGACAAAGCAGCAGCGTTACATAAGTTGGATAAAGATCACATTCAAGCTGAGCTTGTGTCCATTAAGTCCAGGGTTGTTAGTATTGAACAATGTGTAGAAGACGTTGATGTATCACAGCTATTAAGTGAGACACACAACATTAAAAAAATAATTGGGGTACTTGAGAAAGTTTTAGGAATAAAGTCAGAAGATGTTGTTGGTGAGAATAAGGTAAGAAGCATTAATTTTATTTTTTTGAGTTCATTATGTAAAAAAAATCTTTGACCAAACTATGTTTACTTGTTTACAGGTGGAGAGTGTTGATGCCAACATACCCTTGGCTACTTCTGATGCACACACTCCCATCAAGACCAATGTAGGAGATGATGAGAAGCAGAAGCTGTTTTATAAGGACTCTGAAGAGTTTACCGGACCTATGACGCAACTTATGAAAGCTGCTTTTTCGGGGAGTCTTGAAGATGCTGATCATTCCAACAATGTTATGCAGGTGGATAACAAATTTGATTGTGCCGCCTTACCGAATTTGAATGATGCATTCTCAGACATTGGTTATGATGGGTTTGATCCAACTCCTGTTGACGTACGTATATATTTACAGTATTTTTTTTCCTTTGTTTTACTTTTTTTTCAATATTAAAAACACATCCCCTTTTTTAATTTTATTTAGGAATCGATGGATATGGATGTTGTGGAAAAAGAAACTGACCGGGAGAAGGGTAAGGAAATGGTTGTGTGGCAGGCACCTGTCTAGTTTAAATCGTTTATGGAGTGGGCTCTTAAAGAGTTAAAATCGGCTATGTAGGAGGGGCTTCACAAGTAGAAAAAGTTGATGAACCGGCTGGGGAAGGGGCTGCACAAGTAGAGAAATTGGCTATGGAGGTTGATGAACCGGCTGGGGAAGGGGCTACAAAAGTTGATGAATCGGCTGGGGAAGGGGCTGATACACATGGGGAGGTTACTTATGGAGATGAGGATTGAGTTGAAGTGATTTGCCTTGATTATGAGGACGGGCAGGAAGTTGTTAAGGTACACTTATTTATCTTATCATTTGTTACCAACAATGCATGTATAATAAGAGTACAATTATTAGCAACTGCATCACTTTCCATTATTAGACACGACAAACATAACTTGAGCAAAGACATTAAACATAGTTCGGTTAATACAATCACCCTAAACACACGTACACGTTACCATTATTAGCAACTACATCACTTTCAGAAAGTAGGAAATAACATTTAGTTTTTTTTTCCTTTTTTCTTTGGATCATCATTACACTTGTGCAATATGGTTGACTTGCCTGTTAGGGTCTCATTCATTTTAGGTTGCTTCCCAACAATAGTGTTACTGCTACTAGGACCCTCAACTTGCGGATGTGGTTGATTAAGTTTAACACCGCCACTTGGTTCTATAACTTCTTGTTCCTGACCGTATATTTGTCTTCTTAGGTCTTCTAGCACTTCAGCTGGTAATCGGTAACTAGGTTCAGCATTTGGTCCATATAATTCATATATATCAAGAAACATTACCTCTCTTGCTACCTTTATTGACCACTCCCTATCATCATGATTATGCTCAAACTTAACTCTTTTACCACTCGACATAATTCTATTAATGTGATGCAAATATGGTTATGAGACTGAAAATAAATAGGAGCAAATATGGTGAAGAAGCAGATCATGGTTCCACTATTAAATAGACAAATCCACACCACATGCTAAGTCACATGCAAACAGTGAAAACATACTTAGTCAACTACAAAGAAGATTTACATTTGAAAATAAGAAAGGGCCCTCAATAAACAGCCAAGATTTGTTGTACATGAACACATATTCAGTTACATGCAGAACCACCACCTTCAGTCACATGCAGATAGTAAAAACACAAAAAATATGTCCTTAAAATTTTGTATCAGTGATTTTTTTTCTAAGATCATAAGCTTTCAAGAAGCTAAATTTTGTATCAGTGAATTTTTTTCCTTTGTGGTCTCAGTTGATTTTATGCACTAGATTATTGTTTTCCAAGCTCATAAGCTTTCAATACTCAGGGTGCCAATTTTCAAATCACTTTTCCACTGCACCTCAGTACAAACGTATTAGGCTTAGTGTTGACCTTAATGATGCCAATCAAAAGAATAAGTGTGCACAAACATAAAGTAAACTTGGTTGGCTTAGCTTATGATTGCTTGTATAATCATATGGTTAGCGTATGATTGCTTGTATAATGAATACTTAACCAAAGCATCGACTACTTGTGCAATCCACTGATCAAGTATTTTCCTAACTGTCATATGAAATTTCCAGACGACTATTGTGGTCTCAGTTGATTTTATCCACTAGATCTGTGTGGTAAAAATGAATCGTTTTTGCTATTTAGGCTGCAAATATCAGATCTGTTTTCAACTCGCTTAAACGGAAGAGGAAGCCATGGAGATTTTGCAACTCACCCTATACTGCTCCACCAGACACTACTCCAAAGAGAAGGCGTTCATCACGGATCAATCGTGAAAACCCATCCCCTCCTAACGCTCCTGATTTTGATGATACTTTGAATTTTTAGCAATTGGAACTATTTGTGGAGGTATGTAACTGTGTAAACATATATTTCTCGTATTTTTAATTAAAACATTCACTAAAAGAGTTTCTTTGTTCTATTTCAAAATCTGTCGAGAACTGGAAAGGGGAAGAAAACAACGAGAACGGTAACTGTGCCAGGAACCATTCAAAAATTTTTGAATGACAATAATGGTACTAGGTTTATTTTCCCATGGGGCAATGAAGACATGATTGCTGATCGCCGTTTTTTGGAGTGTTTATTGGCAACAGGTGATAGTAAGGCAGGATGGCTGAGGGACGAGGTGCGTATAAATTAGTTGATAGATTTGTACCATAAATGTGTCTTTCTGTTTCAAAATTGTTTTTCAAATATAACTTAACATATTCAATTATGTGTCCAAACGTATAAACAACACCTAGATCTATGGGTAGATTTGATGTGGCATTTCCGACCATTAGATGCCGATTGGGCTATGGCGGGTCCTTTTTTCACACCACAAATCATTAATGACTTCGTACGAAGCTATTGGGCAAATGGTGTTAAGTACCCGGTGCCTTGGACTGATGTCGAAAAGGTGTTTATATCTTCCCATATAAAATTACGTATATTATTGTGCTTTTACTTGATTATTCCTCTATAAATTATCTGGTGCCTTGGGCTGATGTCGTAAATGATGTAGGTACTATTTCCAATAAATGAACCTAACAAGCACTGGGCGGTAGGAGAGTTGCATATACGTACGGGTGTTGTGACATTGTATGATTCGCTGCCAAAGTATACTAACAGAAAACGTTGGTAGAAGGATACCATTCCTGCAAAATTTCAATGTTGGCTGCCAAAATTACTTGACGAAACGGGAGTGTTGAATGCAAAAGGTATAGATATCAATACTTATAAGATCAACTTTAAAAAAAGTGATGATGTCCCCAACCAAGCAACTGTATACGGTGACTGCGGAATATGGGCTTGCATTAACCTATACCGGCTGAGTCATAACATGTCATTAAACTCTCACAATCCTGCACAAACAGCTTTTGCCTATCGCGAACGAATTGTTGAGTACATATGGAAATACAAGGTTGAGTATGCTGCTCATTGACTGTATGTATTAGTTGTCGTGGTATCGTTAACTGTCATTGACTTTGTATGTATATAATTGGAACAGAAAGGTGTTAGAGGATTTGCTGCCCTTTACTAACTAGTAAACCCGGCAACAACGTTATATGGCTTATATTCTTTAGTAGCTTATATTTTTTGAAGGATTTTCTGGAGGCAGCTTGTATCATGGGCATATGTACTTTGGTCATTCATTCTGTATGTATTAGGTTTGGACTGCTAGTTGTAAACAATTGTTGGCATGATATGGTATTGTTGGCAACTTGGCATTATATTGTTTAGTAAATTGTTGGCATGATATGGTACTAATAGCTTTGGATGCTTGTAATACACATTGCATATTTGTGACGCCATGACACGCCTTTTAGAACCATGATAATACACCTATTGGAGCAACTTTTAGGTTCAAAATAAGCTATAACAGTGAAACTTCATGTAAACACCCCAAGCTTTAGGTAAGATGAGCTTATTAAGGGGTTGTCAAAAGGGCTAATTGGGCATATTTGGGCAATTTGCAACACCTATGTAACTGCAGTAAACTAAGCATGTGCAGGACAAGCCAAATAAAGATACAAGTCTGGAAACAAACATACAAGTCTAGAGATATGGAAACTGAAATATATTAACTTTAAAGAAGTCAATTACATCTTATTTGAAACTAAGTTTAAGTTTAGGAAACAAACATACAAGTCTGGAGACATGGAAACTAAGTTTAACTAAATTAATCCTTCATTTTATGTTCAGCAGCGCATCCCAATTGGATTCGTATCTGCATCTCCCAAAGTATTCAGTTTCCGCTATCCCATATTCTATCTTCCACAACAGCTCCTCGTGTTTCCAGTCTTGCCTCATTCTCTCTTCCATTTCTCTTTCAGCCCTATCTTGTTCGGCTAGTACTTCCATTATTGCTTCAAAATCATGCTGCTCAGTAATCGACTTCTCACCATCCACCTTTCCATTTATTTTGTAATGCTCAGATTCATTCTTTTCACCTGTTTCCTTGACCGCCTCCTCACATATTTCATCTACATCCTCTTTAGATCTTTTGTTAAGTGGTTCCCCAAATATTTCATTAGGCACGTCCTCACATGGTTTTTCGACATCAAAAGATAAACGCTTCCGCACAGTCCCTGTTTTATATATATATATATATATATATATATATATATATATATATATATATATATATATATATAAAAATTAAAATAAAAAAGGAAGGATCATAAATATATTACTAAAACTTGTTATAGTATACTAACAAAAGTAATGATTTTTACCGTTAGACATTTCTACATATACTATAATGAGATTACCCAAAGAATCTTTATATACTGTCTAATTTGGGCGACTACGTAGTTGGGATAAGTTATTAGTTTCAGCAAGTAGGCAATTGGCAATCTTAGGCAACTTAATAAAATTTTCATATAACACAAATAAATGTGTATCTTACTAAATCTTAGGCAGTTGGCACAAGTACAACATTAATAATAAACAAGCACAAAGGGTGGTTCATACACTCATTAATGTGTATCTTTGATGATTAAATATTTTTGGGCAACCTTAGTTGTTAGGCTTGTGTACACAGTTAACATTGTTGGGTAACCTAAGTAAATGCACAAGTACAAAGGGATGGTAATATGCACTTACTTTATTTACTAAACTAAATTTTATTTCCACCTAAATTTCTTCAAAATACAACCATGGATTACGATGATAATTCTAAGTTTAAGGTTATTTTACTGCATCCATCATCGAAGCATGCAGTTAAACTACCTAAAAATATCACTTTCAAGAACCTAGTGGCGTATGTGAAGAAAAAGGTTGACGGTGTCAAAGATACAGAAAATGCAAAAGTGAGGTTATCTTACAAAGATGGTTCCATGGAATTGGACGTTGTTGATGATGATGACGTCTAATTCTTCATTCATTAAGTTTGTTGTAAGAATGTGCAAGCTCAACATCTGTTCATTTCAACAACAGAACCACCACCTTTAGAGGTAAAATCATCCTCACCTTCTAATCATATATCATTAGATCTTAATGTTCCGCTGCTTCCCAAAGAATGTTATCATGACACCCCAAAGGTTGAAGAATACTCTTTTCATCAACCGGATCATTCACTTCCTCTGTGGCAAAGAAACTCATTTAAAAATATGCCCATGCCACCCACCGCCCCAAAACCAGAATTAAAAATCATAGATTCCCATAAAAACGATAATGTTTTTTTTCAAAAATAAGGAATTTTATAATAAGGCGGAATGTATGTTTGCTATTGGAAAGAAATCATTGGTTGAGCGTTTTGAATAAAAAGTTATTAAATCTGAAAGCAAGAGGTACAACGTAAAATGTATAAATGAAGGCTGCTCATGGAACATATACACCCGTAAGAGTAAACTGGATAGCAAATTCTTTGTATCTAGCATCAACGACGTGCACACATGTTCAAGAACTGAATTACATCCTAATCATCGTAATGCCACAATGAAATTACTTAGTCAGTTACTAATAAAAAAAATTGAAAGATAATAGGAGGGTATATAGTGGAAAGGACATACAAAAAGATATGAGTCTTGAATGGAAGGTAAACATTTCTTACAAACGAGCTTGGGGGGGGGGAATTTGGCATTTGAGGTGTTAAACGGTAAATATGAAGAATCGTTTGAGCAGTTAGCTTTATATTGTCATAACCTAAAGCTAAAAAACGAAGGGACGGTAACACACATCGAGATAGACGATGCTGGAAGATTTAAGATGGTTTTTATAGCATTTGATTTTGCGGTAAGTTTCGTTACTGATTTATAATTATTGTTATTATTATTGTTATTATTATTATTATTATTATTATTATTATTATTATTATTATTATTATTATTATTATTATTATTACTATTATTATTATTATTATTATTATTATTATTATTATTATTAAGCTTTTATGTAAATGTAAACTAATATACACTTAACGATACTAGATTCGGAGTTTTATAGCCTTTATGCGGCCATTGATAATAATTGATGCCGCGCATCTGAAAGGGAAGTATCTAGGAACCAACATGCTTGCTGTTGTTATGGATGGAAACAATCAGATTATTCCAATAGCTACAGGGGTCGCACAGGGTGAGACCGGTGAAGCATGGACATTGTTTTTGAGATGGTTGAAAGAATGCATTGGTGAAGTGCCTAATTTGGCGATTATTTCAGACAGGCATCAATCAATAACAAAAGCTTGTGACACAGTTTTTCCAAATTGCTTTCATGGTTATTGTTGCCATCACTTGATGATGAATTGCAATTTGACCCTGAAAAAGCATAAGGCTTTGTACTGGAAGGCGTGCAAAACGTATACAACTGAAGATTTTGATAAATCAATTTCTGAGCTTCGTGCAAAAAAACCAGAAGCCGTAAAAAAACTTGAAGACGCCGGGTATGATAAGTGGTCAAGGGCATATTGCACAGGAAAAAGATACAATTATTTGACGTCAAACAGTGCAGAATCAATAAATTCGTTAACAAGGAGTGTTCGAAAGGTACCAATAACTATGCTCTTGGAGTACTACAGAAGGCTTCTACAAGATTGGTATTTCGAACGTCGAGAAAAATACTACGGTATAACTATATATTCGCCGTCTCTCATTTACTTGTTCAATAAATGTCTCTTGATGGTGTATGTGTTTGTATATAAGCCTCTTACAAACTTTTCTTGACATAATTTTGTAGACGCACCAGAATTTGAACTTACAGAATGAGCAGCTAGGAAGGTTGAGCAGAGAATGTTAAAGAGTGCTAATTGGGAAGTTAGAGGAATTTCCATGTGTGTTGTATACCAAGTTCTAGACCATCATCATAGTCATATTGTTGATTTTCTAAAAAATGAATGCACTTGCAGGTACCTGCTATAAATAGGTTGTTTATTAAGGTAAATGTCGTTTATTCGTGTATGGTATTTGATTACGATCAACGTGCAAGAAATGGCAAATTTCGAGACTACCATGTGGTCATGTGTGTACTGTGTGTAGAGAAGAAAAATTGACTGACTGTAACAATTGGGCGGAACCATGGTTTAGGAAAACTACACTCAAAGGCACATATCATGAAATGGTGTTTCCTTTGGAATTACATTCAAGATGGCATAACCCAGGTAACTTGCAAAAGGTTAAACCACCGTTGATGGACAAGAGGCAAGCAGGAAGACCAAAAAACAAAGATCGTATTCTATCAAAAAATGAGGAGCCAAAAGTTGTAAAATGTGGAAGGTGTGGTACCATAGGGCACACCTGTGAAGCATGTATGGAACCATTGCCCAGAAAAGAGGTAACCTAGCTTGTTCATTCAAATGTATAACTAATGTTTTTTTTACTATTCTGATAAGATAAGTTAAATATGTTCTCAGAAAAAAACCAATACAAGCAATAGCAGGTCAGACAAGGGTAAAGAAGTTATGCAAGAGATGGCATCTGAACAGGGAAGTCGTAAACGTAAGTCAAATACTGAAAATGAAGTGAAAGAGGAACCGAAAACGGAAGTGGACGACGAGTATTTTCAAAATTGGAGAATTTACAAGGATTGGGATGACCTATGCTGGAATGATGAACCAAGTAACAGGCTTTGGGAGGGCGGTGATGCAGATAATTCTGGCATTAACCTAAATTCACTCCCTGAATCATCAAATCCTTATCACTTGGATGATTTCTAGGTCAATGTTTTGTTTATTTAACTAACCTAAAACTTGTTAAATGGTTAGGTGTTAAACTTGTAAGCTTGTATAACGCTAAGTATTTTAATCTTTTTTTTAGTGTTTTTGTGTGAACAAATGTAGCTTTATTTAATTTCGTATTTTGCTAGTCTGATTAATATGTCATTTGTGGAAAACAAGAAGAGGGGGGGGGGTGAATAGTTTTGCCGATTTTAAGTTTGTTTCAAAAACTTTAGATTCGATATTATGTGAAATCGTATGGATGTGGAGAAAGTATAGATCTAATGATAAAGCAAGTAAATAAAGTAAAGCAAGGGATAGAAATGACACAACCGATTTATAGTGGTTCGGCTACAAGGACACCTTCCTTGCCCTACTCCACTCCCCGAGTCACCTACTCGAGAGTTCAAGCACTATGTAAACAAACTCCTTCAACTTGGTGGAGAAGCCTTCACAATGTTGCTTACACCTTTTTCCGGTACAAAGCTAAATACCGAGTCCGTAACACGGTGGACCAAACCAACATGACTATTACACAACAACTATGTGAAATATCAAATACAAGATCTTTGCTACAGAAATCTTATGGAGGAACAAATCAATCAAGGACCCCTTGCTTGGATGACTTGTAGAATGCTCGTGATCTCGCCTTAGAGAAGGACCTATATGAGAATCACTAAAGAAAGAAAGAGGAACAACTCTCTAGATCAAGTGATCTTTTGTTAGAAGAGAATGAGAGTATATGAGAGAATTAGTAAGTAGAGGGGTGAGTTAGAATGAAGAAATGGCTCTCTATTTATAGGCAAAACTTGCCACTGTTCCCCGGATCCAACGGATCCCTCCCTTAAGGGATCCGTCTAGCGTAAAGCTAGGGATCCGTGGGACGCTCCTCTTTGCCCATGGGTTTTTTGGTTATGGGTCATGGGTCATGGGTTATGGGTTGGTCCATGGGTATTTCTTTAGATACAATGTATCTAATGAGTACAATGTATCTAGTCAAGTGTGTATGGGTCAATACCATGGGTTATGGATATGATCCATGGGTTGTGATTTTTACCCATCCTAATAAACTATTACAACAAATAATTTATTACAACAATTTGTATTAAATGGCTATATGTAAATGCTTTACAAAAATAACATGTATCCTTATAATTATAATTAAGATAACATTATATTTGTTATCAACAAAACACAAAGAGATCTCAAAATATTAATAAACGTTTTTACAGTTTATTTGTATTAACAATCTCCCCCTTTTTGTTGATGACAAAACATAATGTTATGATGAGTAAAACTTAAGAATAGATGTACGGTTTGAAAGCCCCTAAGTTTTACTTCTTCTCCCCCTTTTTGTCGAAACAAAAAGTTAACCCATTGAAGAAATAAAATGTAGAAAAATAATCCACGGATCACTTACTCCCCCTTGACGGTAGCTCCCCCTAGTTTGGGGCGTCAAGTGAAGAAAAAAAAATGAAAAATCATACAAAGAAAAGGTTAGTAGTAACATGCATAAGTAATCTTGTGATTGACGAGAATCAAGATTGGGAGCCAAGGTATGTAAACAAGGCCTTGTAATAAAACAACAAAATGTAGTGGTATTTAAGCCGCATACAAGCATGTAAAAGTAAGAACAAGACTTGTTCCTGAAATGACTCAAAAGAAAAAAATACTAAAAATGGAAAATAGTAATAATGATTCCTTCCATGCTTGCATAAGGTTATGGATGGAGGTTTTGATGAGTAATGGTATTGATGCGATCAAGAATGAGGTTGAGTATGAATCGCATGTATTCCCTAACTTCTATTGCAATATCCCTAGTGGATTGGCAATGTTCACAATGTAAGTGATGTGGGTAATGATTGCGGAAGTTTTCCGGGTTGTTTTGATTTGTGAGTTGCGGAAGATGTGGTGGAAAAATAGGAAAATACGGATCAAAGTCCGGAATGTTTGGAAGTGGTGGTGGAAAAGAACCTAGATGTTCTTGTATCTCAATGGGAGCTAAGGATGGGGAGGTTTCAAGGTCTTTGAAAATTTTGTTTGGAGAAGTGGGAGGTGTCAAAAAGGCTATTTCTTTTTGTTTTGGTTGTTGAGATCTTGTTGGAGTCTTAAGGAGTTCCAAAAGAGTGACTTTAGGTGGTGAGTTGATGGGTGATGAAGTTGGTGTACTTGTTGGTGATGAAGGAGGTGCTATAATGGAAGCATCTTGTGGTGAGTTATTTGTTGGTGATGAGCCATTCGATGATGGTTTTGCTAAGCAACAAGGCCGGATGCTAATCCGTGCGGATTTCCTAGATTTTGATTGTGGTATTTTGGAAGGTGGAAGAACAAAAGTTTGGATTTCTTGAAATGGATTGGTTGCACTAGGTGATTCATCTAAGTTGGAATATCTTTTGGAAGACATGGCGGTGTTAGTTTGTGAGGATGAGATGAATAGCAAGCAATGTTGGGAATCCTACTTATAGAAACAAAATTGTGCATTGCAATGAATGCTTGACCCAAAATATGGATTAAAATCTAATGATTAGATATGAATTTAAGGCATGTGATCATGAGAAAACAAACATTAAATCACATACTCCAAAACAAAGTGAGAAAAATATAAGATAAAACTAGCTTCTGTCTCACGGATCCCACAGATCCTTCCCTTGAGGGATCCGTCCAGCTTTGAGGCTGGGATCCGTGGGACTGGTGATTCAGGCAGCACAAAGTTTTCCTTTTGGAAACATTTTTGCCTAGTGTGTGCCTATATGCAAACTATTTGGAGTTGCGGTTATCTCGACTCCTAAGAAGAAAATAAAAATAAACGAGAAGTGAAAAAGCATACTATTATTTGAGATAACCCGAAAACACATATTTAGTACTTGAGTACATAATTCAGTGCTACCAATGCTCCTAATTCATTGTGGCTTAAATGAATGTACCCGAAAACACATATTAGTTATGTGTCCCTTTTAGCATTCAAAAGACATGAGATGCAATGAAAACGGGTTTTTTACTATGTATTAATAATGAAAAAGCGATTTGTCCTAGACGTGAGAAATTGCTTTTGTGAAATTGATACGGGAAGAGGTATCATTTTTAGAAAACGTTTCAAAAAGAGGTTTCTATGTGCGAATAAAAATCGTTTTATCCTTTGAAAAGAAGATATGTATGTAATTATATGTTTGCAATTTGTACTTATTTTGAAAGAAAATAAGAAAAACTATGAGTTATAAGTGAAAAACTTATCTTGGGTTTTGAAAATTCCCGTATTGTTTGTGAGTTGTACGTGAAATAGTGATCCTAGACTCAGAAAGAAGAAGGCTAGTGTTTACATACCTTGTAGAGTTAAAAGGTAAATTACGACGATTGTTCCATGAGACCAAGACCAAGACGAAGTAGGTTGAATTGTTCCCGCTTCAACGGTTTGGTGAGGACGTCGGCTATGTTGTCTTCGGATGCTACCTTCTCAATTGAGATGTTCCCCTTTTAAACATTGTCTCTTATGAAGTGATGACGAATCTCTATATGCTTTGTGCGAGAATGTAATACCGGATTCTTGCTTAAATCGATGGCACCTTTGTTGTCACATAGAATGACTATGTCACTTAGATGAATGTCGTAGTCAACTAACACTAGTTTCATCCATAGTGCTTGTTGGCATGCTTTGCCGGCGGTGACGTATTCGGCTTCGGTTGTTGATATTGCTAATGCCGTTTGTTTCATAGAAAACCAAGATGTTAAACAACATCCCATAAAAGTACATACCCCACTTGTACGTTTTCGGTCACCATAATCACCTGCATGGTCAGAATCTGCATATACAATTGTTTCTACTCCCGTGCCCTTAGGATACCATAATCCTAATTGTGTAGTACCCTTAATGTATCTAAATATCCTTTTTACGCCTTCTAGGTGTGATGTTTTAGGGTCTTCTTGAAACCTAGCACATAGACAAACACTAAACATGATATCCGGCCTACAAGCCGTGAGGTAGAGAAGACTACCAATCATGCCACGATATACTTCTTCATTAATAAAACCATTTAGAAAAGCACTTTTGACATCCATTTGATAAAGCTTTAGATCATTAGCACAAGCATAAGCAAGAAGTATTCTTATAGACTCTAATCTAGCTACGGGGGCATAGGTCTCATCAAAGTCTATTCCTTCTTGTTGGTTATACCCTTGGGCAACGAGTCTAGCCTTGTTTATAGACACTACTCCGTTTGCATCTAGCTTGTTTTTATAAACCCATTTGGTTCCTATTATGGTTTGATTACTAGGTGGAGGGACAAGTGTCCAAACATCATTAGAAACAAATTGATTTAATTCTTCTTGCATAGCCATTACCCAACTTTCATCCTTTATGGCTTCTTGTGTATTCTTAGGTTCTATGGTTGAAACAAAACAAAATAGGCTACTTTGGTTTTGAACTTGAGACCTTAAGGTTCTTTCGTTTAACTTTCCTATGACCTTATCTACGGGGTGATCTTTGGACTTTTTAATATTTATGAGTTCATTATTTGAAGATTCTTCTTCTTCTTCATTTATTTTCTTTATTACAATAGCTTCACTTTCTACAATCTCGTCATCGACAAGAGGTGGAGAGGGTTTGGGTGGACTTTCATCAAATTTTACATTTAATGACTCTTCTACCTTCATTGTTTCTTTATTTAGTATGACGTAGGCTTTGCTATTAGGGGAGTAACCTAGAAAGATACCTTCGGTTGATTGATTTGTGCTAAACCGTCAAGTTATCTCACACAAGCTAGCTACTTGTGAATGGCTAACCGTAAGAAACTTAAAACAGTTCAGACACCAATGCAATGAAGATCAGAGGAGTATAGTGTTTCCCCAGGTCGTTATGTCCCAACGAGCTGTGCGAGAATAATCAAACGAATAGTGATCGAGAGGATTTGAACGGAAAAAGAGATATGATTGATTAAACCTAAAGAAAAGGTTTATAAATTGCAGGGGCTTAAATGCAAATTAAATAAAATTAAAAAGATAAAATATATTAAATAAACGCTATCACTATTTGCAAAATGATGTTTTTGATTTTTTCTTTTATAAAATTTAAATTAAAAACTACGTGACGTACAAAAGAAAATGTGAAACTTAAACAATATTAATCCTAAAAATATAAAAATGACATTTTTACAAACCTAATGATAAGAGAAAATTTTTAGAAAAAGAAAATTATTTTTAAGACTATTTATTTAATTATTATTAATTAAAAACTATTTTTACTTATTTAATAATAACCTAAAATACAAGAAAATATGAAATAAAGCTAGAAAAATGAAATTATGACTTAGAAAAATCTAGAATAACTAAAGAGAATTTTCAAAACTAATTTTGTATTTTTCTGATTATTTTTCTATTTTCTATGAATTAAAAACTAATTAAATTGCTAAAAATACAAATTTAACTAAGAAAAATCTGGAAAAATATTTTTTTGACCTTTTATATTTATCTTAACCTAAGAAAAATGAAAACTTATTTTTTTGAAACTTTTCTGATTTAATTGCAATAAAAGCTAATTAAAAAGGCTTAAAAACTGATTTAAATGAAGAAAATTAGCAAACTGACCTAGAAAAATCTGAAAAATTCAGGAAAAGTCTAAATTAATATTATGAATCTAAGAAAAATATAAAGACAGTGGCTTGTGTGTAAGAAAATGAAACTGCAATGCAAGGTGCTTATAAATAAGCACTTGGAATAAGCAAATGAACACCAAAGACCACCAACTGATTACAGAAGCTATAATATACTAAAAGTACTCAAAAGCAACTTATTACAACTATCTTTAACCTCTGAAATACACCCTGCACAGATTTGATGATTTGGTTTAAGTGCCAAAATCAGTTTTATGCTACTACTTTGTAGCTTAAGAATAAGCTACCCAATAAGCTGAAAGTGGAAACCAGATATTGGAACCTAAACTAGACCTGGCTAGCTACCTATAAACCAAAAACCAGACCTGGACAAGCTCTTATGAGCTTGTGACAAGCTCTTATGAGCTTGTGACAAGCTCTTATGAGCTTGTGACAAGCTCTGCAAGAAGCTGAGAAAACTGCACTGGTGACAATGCCCTGTCACAGGGCATTTTTGACCAGATTGACAAGCTCATTTGGAGCTTTTAAAAAAATTACAAAAATGATATTAAGAAACTAGACCAGTTGAGTTTTTTAAACCCCAAGTTTCACTTGATTTGGCTCAAAATTGAATCAATGAAAAATCATCCCAGTTGGGCTGAAAATGACTTTTTCAGTTTTTGACTTTTGAAGCAGTTATGATATTTTGACTTTTATGAGATTTAAAACCAATTTGTGGACTGATCTTGATGTATTATGATGAAATAAACCTAATGCAATCTATCTCTATGTATTACAAACCTAACCACTGATTTATACCAACTGATTCAATCAAATGTGCTCACAAGAACAGATTTTAAGTACTTTTGACTTTGGGTATTCTAGTGCACAAACAAATGACCAATTTGGTGATATTACAACTAATTGAGACTAAAGCAACAGGTTTGACCCACTGAACAACCTCTATCTCAGGTTAACCCTATGATCCAAACACCACTTTAACCCACTGAGTTGCAAATTAAACTAAGCCAACTACTGACTTAGCTTATGCAGACACTTAAACTGAATCTAGCTAACCTAAATACAACTTAATTAACAGATAAAAACTAATCTAAACCACAGATACAGATTATGCAATGAGTCTTGAAAATGACTTACATTTGGTCCTAGCCACTGTGGCTTGCCAAAGAATACAAGGATCACTAACCTATTCTAAACCATAACCTAACTCAATATCAACCCAAATCCATGCTCTGCATCAACCCACATTCATTTCCATTACCAAATGAGCCCAGTTTGACTTTCGTTGACCAGATATCAAAGTTGCTTGAAATTGATTGATAAGCTTACCAAAAGCTATAAGTAGCTTTAATAAGCTTATTTGAACTTAAAAATAAGCTATTTGAAGCTTGAATGTAGGGGCTTGAAACTGAGTTTTTCAACAGTGAACATAAAAACTTGGAATTATAATAGAACTTTGAATTGATGATTGAAAACACATTACAATGATAAAACAACTTAGATTGAGTACATAGGAACAAAAGATTACAACTTTTAAACTTAACTAAAACTTTTATGTTAAAAACGACATATATGGAATTTAAAAACTAAAGACTACTTCTTCTCTCTATCTCTTGCTTCCTTTTTATAGCAAATATGATTCTCTCACTCCTCTGAGCTAATCCCACCTTTAATCAGGACCATTGGATGGCTTGAGAAGATATTGGCCATTGGATCAATTTTGGCGCCAAAATGGTATATATGCCAGTGGGGGTTTGAGTGAATGGAAGGAGAAGCATTTAATGCTCTTTGGCTTGTTGGGTGAGGTGGAAGGATAAGGGGAGTGGGAATTGAGCTGGAGTGATGGGAGTATGAGTGTTGCAGGCGAGTTGGTGGGGAAGAAAGAAAAAGAGAGGGAAAAACGGGGTGTTTGTTTGACTTGGGATTTGACCAGGCTTAATATATTGAAGGGGGTCCAAAAGGCAGGGGGTCAAAAAAAGGATTGGCAGGGGTCACAAGATAATGGCAGGGGTCCAAATGGGTTTTGACAAGGCTTGGTTTAATATCATAAGGACCATATTTGCAATTCACCAAAAGAACAAGGACCAAATCTGCCAATTTTCCAAAGTTGTTTCAAGGGACCAAAAGTGACAAGTTTCAATAGTACAAGGACCAAAATGGACATTTTCAAATTTCCAAGGACTATTTTTGACAATTTTGAAACTTGAAGGACCAAACTTGTAATTTCTCAAAACTTTTGACATTTTTCACCAAAGGACTAATTTTGACAACTTATGATTTTAAAAGGACCTTTGGTGACTTTTCTTTTGAAATAAGTGCTCAGGGACTATTTCTGACAACTTTTGAAACTTGGGGGACTGAAACTGCTAATTATGCAAAATTAGCTCAATTTTCATCTGATTTTAAACATTTTGCATCTGAAACATATAAAATGCAATTTTGAGATATTTTCAGTATTTTGATGCATTTCTGAGCATTTTTAAATGTTTTGCAGTTCAGATTTAACCAAAAATGATGAGTATTTACACACTCATCATTGATTTAGGATCAAATTTTGTAAGGTAATCTTTAGTGTTAAGAAGAAAACATTTGCTACCAAAGACTCTAAAGTGAACTAATGTAGGCTTTTTGCCTCGAAGTAACTCGTATGGAGTTTTACCTAAAATTGGTCTAATTAAGACTCGATTAAGTATGTACGTTGAAGTATCAACGGCATTGCACCAAAACTTTTGAGGTATGGATTGCTCATTTAGAATGGTGCGACTCATTTCTTGTAGGGTTCTATTCTTTCTTTCAACTACCCCATTTGATTGTGGAGTACGCGGAGCCGAGAAGTTGAGAGTAATACCATTAGCGTCACAAAAGGCTCCAAATTGCACTTCATTATCGAATTCCCTACCATGATCCGTTCTAATAGACACTATAGGACTTTCTAGTTGTCTTTGGATTTTCTTGCTTAATATTTCAAAATAGTTAAACATTTCCGTTTTGTTCTTTAAGAATTTTGTCCATGTGTACCTAGAGTAATCATCCACTATGACCAAAGTGTAGTAGTTGCCTCCATAACTTTGGATAGCGGATGGACCAAATAAATCCATGTGTAGTAATTCTAGACACTTAGTTGTAGACACCATGTTTTTAGCTTTGTGACTAGAATGAACTTGTTTTCCTGTTGGAATCACTCCTAAACCTTATTTCAAGTGTTTGTAATCAATATGTAATAGTTAGCTTAATTAAGGCTTTTAAGTTAGTAATCAAGGTTAGGCTCATGTAGAAAGCCCATGAGCCTATCCAAAAGCCCAATAAGTAAAGGAAGGGAGCTTGAGTGTTGCCCAAGCTCCTTCCCTATAAATACCTTGTAAACTCCCATTTGGGAGTTGGTTGTTCACTTTCACATTTATTCTATGCATAATCTTTCTCTCATATTATACGCATAAGTGTGTGTGTGTTCATCCGATCCTTTCTTACCTCTTTTCTTCATATTGATGCTTGTGTTACAAACATGGTGACCTAACAGTGGTATCAATCGCCAAATAGTTGGGTGAAAACGATTTTGTTTTTGAAGTTATAAGTTATACGCGTAAGTCTCGTTATTAAACTTTCATACGCATCAAAATCTTATTTTTTTCACTTTGAAATTCAAGATTCTTGTACTTTCAAGGTGTATTGCTGTTAAAGTTTAAGTTTTTGATAAAAAGTTTGAAACTTTACGTGTATTTCTTTGTTTTTAAGCTTGGTTTTATTCGCATGGTTTTTTCTACGCGTAAGGGAACAAAGAGCTTTTGATCATCAAGTTTCACACTTTTGTGCTATTTTTCTGATATTGAAGCTTTTTCATCATAAAAATATGGTTTAGAAATACTTTTGGGCAGAAATCTCAGTTTTGGCAAAACTTGGCAATTCCTACGCATAGCAAAACCCTAATCCTACGCGTAAGATTTCCTTGGTTTGATCTTCAGTGAAATTGGTTTACTCAGTGTTTTCTTGCTTGGATAAGCCTGAAAACACTTCGACTTTGGATATCTTCTACACTGAATAAGTGTAAAGGATTTTTGGGATAAAACCCTAGTTTTACGCCTAAGCATAAAAGCTTACGAGTAAGAAATCCTACGCCTAAGCATTTCCTACGCATAAGCACGTCTTACGCCTAAGGAAATATTACGCATAAGTTTCTTACTACTAAGTCTTTAGTTTACGCATAACCTAAGTTTTAATCAAGTTTACGCTTAAGCTATCACTAAGCGTAAGTTTATTCTTTACGCGTAAGGATTGGTTTTTACGCAGAAGCTCTTCTTTACACATAAGCTGTTTTCTTCGCCTAATGATACTTCATCAACAACCTTTCATTCGACTACAAAGATCCATCATCCACACAAGTTTCAAGATGTCTCAACCTCCATACTCTAGCTACTTCCCTCATGTGTATCCTCAACAACAACAACAACAAATCCATCAACAACAACAATTTTATCAACAACTACAATAACAACAACAACAACAACAACAACAACTTCAACAACAATTTCCTCAAGGAGCAATTCAACCACAAATGATTCAACCACCACCTAGTCTTCAAGTACAACCTTACACTAACTTTTACAATCAACATCCATCCAGGAATACTCTGAAGGAACCGTCTTGGTTTGGAACGATGTGTGAAGCTTTAAGTAGCCAACAATCCATACATGAAGCTGGATCACTTGATAGACCTCCAATGCTCACTCCCGGAAACTATGATCAATGGGTGATAAGGTTCTTTAGGTTCTGTGATCTAAAGAAGCCACATGGAAAGTTCTTGAAGAAGGTCATCCTGGAAGGTCCATTTCAGATGCCTACTATCACTGTACCCGGAGATCCAACTGCTAATCCACCAAGAGATAATCTCACCAACGTTGTCGGTCTTAATGAACTTACTACTGATCAACTTCTACACTTTGAAGCCGATGAACTAGCAATGCAATACATCCTTTTGGGATTACCCAATCCGATACTTCGAAGTGTTGATGCTCAAAAGACTGCTAAAGCAATGTGGGAGCATATTCATCTTCTCATGGAAGGCACATAACTCAATCAAGAAGACATGGAATCCAAAATCTACTTGGCTTATGAACACTTCATGATTGAACCCGGAGAGACATTAGAATCATATCATCATCGATTCTCAGACATCATCAATGACTTGGACAAACATAACATCATCATGCCAAGAATTGCTGTCAACACTAAGTTCCTGAGTAGTCTTGGTCCTGAATGGAAAAAGTATGTTATTTTCATCCGTCAAGCAAAGAATCTTCATCATGCTACATACGGATTGTTGTACGACTATTTGAAGCCCCACCAAAAATAAGTTGACAAAGAAAGGGTTATCCGTGGACTCTCTATCTCACCTTCACTTCTGGATAATCAACAATTAGCTTTGTGGGCTCAAGCTTGTTATCCTCAATTCCCGACATTACAAACTGTCTTCACAAATCCTCCACAACCAACTGCAACAATTACACCATATGATCCGTCACAACACCAATCTCAAGAAACTCAATTGGTTCCATACAACAACAACAATGATCAAGCACTTTATAGTGAATCTAATGAGGATACTGAAGCTTTCGATGCATTGCAACAAGGGTTTGTCATGATTGCTAGAGCCTTCGGCCGATACTCAAACAAATCCAACAATCGCATTCATACCTCATCAAACACAAGGAATCAGGCTGTTGTTAACAATGGACGTGTTGAAGTTCAGAATCGTGGTAATGTTCGTCAGATGGGCGGTGGTCAAGGGTTTAATCTAATGGGAAGGAATAACATGGGTGCTCCACAACAACAAAGGGTTCAAGTGGTTGAACAGGGTAATGCTCAGAATGAGGTTAATGGTCTTCGTTGTTATAACTTTAATGAGAAGGATCATCTGGCTAATGCATACCCAAAGCTAAGGACAAGAGGTAGCGCTTATCACAAAGAGGCTTTACTCTTGGCTCTTAAGGATGAAGCTGGTGGAACTCTTACCAACAAGGAACAGAGCTTCATGGCAAATGCAGATTCTGATGATGATATGGAGGACTTGCAGGCTAATGCAGCAATTATGCTGATGGCAAACATGCACAAACTCCACATGAGTGACACAGGCCCAGTGTATGACACTGATGGCTTGTCTCAGGTACCGGATCAAACTATATTCATTACTGATCTGATATCTCCGCCAACATCTGCATCCGACAAGGATCAGAGTGTTCAACATGAGCCGTCTATACCTCATTCTGATGATAATCAAATAGATCCCGTAGTTATATTTGACGATCAAGATGACCTTACGGTTACCATTGATAATCAAGTTGACTCCGTGGTTATACTTGAGGATCTGAATAATGATTATGTTGAGACTCACGTTGAACAAGCTGAGCTTTTGTTTAATCTAGATATTGAGCTCATGACCTTACTTAAAGACCAAGAATCCTGACTGAAAATATGCAAGGACATCAATAAGCAATTAAAAGACAAAAATGCACTGCTAACTAAGGATAATGAATGCTTAAAATTTCAACTCAACATTTTTCAAACACAAGAAAAACGTGAAAAAGGTTCTGAAGTCGCTTTTGCTAAATCTCACCAAAACGAAAAATCGTTAGAACAACAGATACGTGATCTAGTTACATCTAAGAATGCTTTGTTGTCTCAAATAGAACAACTGAAATATGATCATAAACAACAAATTAACACTCTCACTTCGGAAACTCAAAAAGCCAAGTCTGAGTTGTTAACTTGTCAAAAACAGTTCTGTGAGTACAAAAAGCATTCAAAGAAACGAATAGATGACTATCTTGAAGAAATTGTCGACTTACAAAACAAAATCAAAGAGTTTTGAAAAGTTGTTTATAAACATGGTGAGTCAATCACAACTATTCAAGAGTTCACTTTTAAACCAAATCCAAATGGATATGGACCGAATCTTGCTGATTACAAACCTAAGTTTTCAAACAGAGCATTCACACCAAATCCTCAAGTTTACAGTGCAGAACACAGAATTGATGATTCCATTATGAGTGTTGTTGAATATAATCGCATGGAGGAATTTGATACAGACGACGAGAGTCGGTCAAAAATGGAAAATGTTGTTTATAATAAACCATTTAACTATTCAAAAGCCGTTTCTTTCATCACACAACAGGATAATTCTAACACACCTTGGGTTCTCACACCTACTTCTGAGGGTCCTCTTTCCAATACTGCACAAGTCAATGTTCCTTTACCTTCATTAAATAAAATAAAACCATTAGCTGAACAATGTAAAGTTTTAAAATATTTTGAAACATTCATTTCGGACATCAAACTTTTGGAACGTGAAATTGAATTTCATTCTGAAATAAAAGTTGAACATTTTCAATCGCCTCTTGCGCGAGAACAAAGAGATATTCTTCAGAAAAGAATTTTACCTCATGTCCGAAATTTGAAAAATTGTGCAATATATTGGGAAAGGGATTTTCACAAGAAACTTGGACTTATGAAAAGAGTTTTTGAACAAACAGAAACATCGATTTCAAATACAAAACGTAAAAAGAAAATGTTACGAAAAGATGTTGATCAACTCTTGGAAGATGTTATCTGTGCTGATATCCATAATGTTGTGTTATTACATTCTGTTGCATATGCATTTGATTATATCTCTGCTGATTCTGTAGAAATTGTTGAGAATACTGATTCTGTGTCACAAATCAAGTCTTTAAAAGTTGAAAATGAACGATTATTAAACGAGCTTTCAAATGCAAAACGTCGTCGTCAATGGTGTCAAAAAGATTGTCCAAATCGTGAACTTGCTTTACAAAACAAAATCAACCAGTTGTGTTCAAAATCTTTTGATCCTAAAATAGAACATCTGGATGATGAAAACGTATCTTTGAAGTGTCAAATTTCAAAATATGAACAAGAAGTTTCAAAAGTTAAAAAGGAATATGGTGTCCTATTTGATTTGCTCAAAAAGACTCGTCATGACGCATCACAAGAACTTGATCACCATCTTGCATACACTAAAGAAGTCCAAAACGTTTATGGAAATATTCGTTCTCAAAATCAAGATTTGTTACACAATATCCATGACTTAAATGAAGAGTTGGTAACACTTAAGCAAGATAGGGATAGTAACACTGAAGTAACTGCACCTAGACAGATTCAAATTGACTCTAGCACATCTAATGACAAACCGCCAGAAACTAATGTGATTCCCTCTACTGAAACAGGAATAGTTACCTCTTTTCCCAACGCCTGCACTTCACAGCCTAGGATCAATACAAGGAAGAATAGGAAGTTGCGACGTAAGAAAAGAACAATAAAGAATGCTGAAGTAGAAGAACACCTTAGGACTTTGAATAAAACTCAAGTTGCACCCACTTTAGATATTTCGCCTGACAAATGTAATAGAAAAAGTGTTGTAACGAATGCTAAATCTTTAAGTACTTTAAATGTTATGTTTGAAGCTTCTTGTGTTGGTTGTCATAAAAGCATGTTTTCTGGTTGTCATGATAAATGTGTTACTAAGGCTATCTTATCTCGTACGCGGAATAATAGAACACGAAATACCTCTAGGCCCACTAATGCTTCTAAGTCTATGCTAGGTAAACCACCTTCTAGTGTTTCGGCTACGATCATTGATGTACCCAAAGTAACCCCTTCACCTCCTAGGAAGAACTTATCACCTAGTGCATTTACTAAGACCAAAGCTAAGACTAGTTGGAGATGGCAGAAATGGTTACATAATACACTTGGATTTACATGGATACCTAAAATCATAGACATGTGTGTTTCAACTATAATTTCTTCGGAACCCTCTAACTCTTCGGGTTCCACATCTACTTCTATTCCATCTGTGTCGTCTATGTTTAATGCAGGTGATACAGATCATCCTCTGGGTTGTTGATAGCGGATGTTCCCGACACATGACAAGCAATCTTAAACTGTTATCAAATTTTGTTTCTTTTTATTTTTCTTTTTATTTTTCTTTAAAATTCTGTTTCGAATTTTATTTAAAAAAAATAGTAAAAAACGTAAAAAAAATATTTTTAAAATTTCTGGTAGCTTCTCATAGTTTTCTTAAGATAGTGTAAAGTTTTCATATTTTTTTTAACTAGTTTACTATTTATTTTGATTTATTTGCAATTTTAAACATTAAAATCGAAAAAAATACTTATTTAATACCGAAAATTCTAAAAAATTTTCTGTGAATTTCTATCACTTTTAGTCTTTTATTATGTTTCTAAAAAATATTTGGAATTTTCCGAGTTCATTTAATATTTTTCCTTGATTTATTTCCTTTCCTTTATTAAAAACAAAAACAAAAAAAACAAAAAAACAAAAAATAAAAAAATCCGAAATTATTTTCTTCTTTCTTTAATTAGTCTTTTTTTTATTTTGAAAAAAAAAGGTTAATTTTTTTTTAGTTCACTATTTTATTTTAAATTTCCTAATTGTTTTAGTTATTTAATATTTTCTCTTTTCTTAAAAAAATAAAAAAATATTGTATTTTAAATCTTAACCTTAATATCCAAATTAGTTTTTGAGGAAGCATATCTCCTTGAGAGAGTTTGGTGGTTAAGATTTGATTTATTAAGGTTATTATATCTATTATTTGAGTTTTTTTTATTCTAAAAAGTTTATATTTACATAATTGTGCTAACCCTTAAAGTTTTGATTTTGTTTGTGTAATCCCAATCTACCGCTAAGGCCGGAGCTTAAGGGTCTTTAAGCATTTTTAATACATAAAGTTTGAAGCTTTAGCAATTTTTAAGCTTGTTGGTGAATAAAGTTTTAAACTTTACTTACTAATTAGTGGATAAGATTAATAAAGTTGTAAACTTTTGTATTAATTTGTGCTTATAAGATCGGGTGGTTTTATTCCTCTCGTTTCATCATCCGGGTTCTAATTTCTTTACTTTTTGAATCTTTAGTAGTTATAAAGTTTAGTATAATAGTTATGCTTATTTTTATTGCTATGTGTTGGTTTGCTATGCTTAGTGAGTAGGCTTTTTATATACTTGTTGAGTAGATTATTTCGTGAATTAAGTGCGGTTTTATAAAAGTTAGAAAATCTATTGGTTAGTAATTTTAAGTTACTTAGATTGAAATTTTGGTTGTTTAAGCGCGGTTGTAATCTAGATATTGATATCTCTTTATGAAAAATTGTTGTGAGAAAAGAATTATTTGTAAAAGATATTAATTCATCAATAAAGGACTTAATTGAAATAATAAACCACACTTAAGGATCTTGATAATCTGCTTAACAAGTATATCTTTTCATCATATATTTCTTATTTGCTTGCTTAGCATATTTTAGTTCGTTACTTTTAGTTGTTATCTTTTATCGTTAACTTTAGTTTATTTACTTGCTACTAGTTTTATTATTGTCTTTACTTTAACCATTATCATTTTAATTAGTCAAAAACCCATAAACTTATATGTTTTTAGTTTAATTTGCATAATTGCTTATTTGTGTTTAGCTTTCTTGTTTTACATGCTTAATTGTTTCTTTCTTATTAAGTTCCAAAACCCAAAATATTTTTATCCTATTCAAATCACTCGACCTTTAAACAACGAATCGATTTTCCATTACACCCTCATTGGGAGAACGACCCGGGAGTTCCGTACTTCCGGTAAAATCTTATATACCCGGTAAAATCTTATATACTAAAATCGAGAAATCAAGAATCCAAGATTTTTAGAGACTTTTTACTATTTTTAAGCTAAATAAAACAATAAAAAAGTAAACTTTAATAAAAATAAAAAATAAACAAAAAACTAAAAAATCCGAAATTATTTTCTTCTTTTTTTAATTAGTCTTTTTTTTTATTTTGAAAAAAAAAGGTTAATTTTTTTTAGTTCACTATTTTATTTTAAATTTCCTAATTGTTTTAGTTATTTAATATTTTCTCTTTTCTTAAAAAAATAAAAAAATCTTGTATTTTAAATCTTAACCTTAATATCCAAATTAGTTTTTGAGGAAGCATATCTCCTTGAGAGAGTTTGGTGGTTAAGATTTGATTTATTAAGGTTATTTTATCTATTATTATTTTTTTTTTTATTTTTTTTTTTTTTTTTTTTTTTTTTTTTTCTATAAAGCTTATAGTTAAATATTTGTGCTAACCCTTAAAGTTTTGATTTTGTTTGTGTAATCCGATCCTACCTCATAAGGCGTGGAGCTTACGGGTCTTATAAGCTTAAAAATCATTAAAGTTTACAAATTTAATAACTTTTATTAAGTTATTTAGTTAATAAAGCTTAAAACTTTATTTAACTAATTAGCAAAATTAAAGTTAATAAAGAAATAAACTTTAATAATTTATTTAGTTTATAAGATTGGGTGGTATTTCTCTCGTAAAAATCACCGGGTTTTATTCTCTTACTTTTTTTTAGCTTAGATTCTTAGTTTACCGTTACGTTTAATTATTCGTATTATGCTTGTTAAGTGTTTTTAGTATCATACTCTTAGCTTAATGTTCATCGTCACTAGTTGTAGTTTGCCATTTAAATTTTAGTTTAAACTTTAATTAGTTAAATTAGTTTTAAAAAAAAATCTCTAAAAAAAAAATCCTAAAAACGTAAAAACCCGAATTTAGATTTTAATTCAAAAAAATTAAAAAGTCAAAAAAAATATATATATTCCGCTTTTTTCAAAAATCAAAAAAAAAAAAAAAAAAAAAAATAGTTTTAAATTTTAGATAATTGTTAAATCACATTTTTAGCTCTAGGAAAAATATTAGGGGTGTGTTTGGTAAAAATAGCAGTAGCTGTGAGCTGTAGCAGTGAGCAGTAGCTGTGAGCTGTGGCTGTGAGTAGTAGCTGTGTTTTTTTATAAAAACGTTTGGTAACGTAGTTGTATCTGTAATTATAATGTGTAAAACAGCTCTTAAATGCTCAAAGCTCCTAAAATGCTACTTTATAGAGCATTGAAAAATGAGTTTTCCGAAAAAATAGGTAAAGCTAATTGCTACTTGCCAAACAAACATTAAAAATCACAACGCTCAACGCTCGCTGCTCACCGCTCCTAAATGCTCCAAAAAGCTCTGCGCCAAACACACCCTAGATCACTTTTAGGAGTTAAAATAGATTAATTTGCATTTTAGAATACGTTTTTTTTGCATAGAGTAATTTGCGTCTTTAGTTCAATTTGCGTACTTAATTGAGATTACTTGTTTGCACCTTAGGATTAGTAGATTTATATGCCTTTTATTATTATTGCTTGCCCCGTAGTTTAGAAATCACTCAAAAATCCTTTTTACCCATTCAAATCCCGAATAACGCGACGTGAGTTTTAAACTCCATTCATCCTTCGCTTGGAACGATCCGGGGATTCAAATCTAATACATTTGAGTTTCCCAAATACTACACACTCTTATTATTGATCTCTTTTATTATTATTGCTTAATTGTTTCTTTCTTATTAAGTTCCAAAACCCAAAATATTTTTATCCTATTCAAATCACTCGACTTTTAAACAACGAATCGATTTTCCATTACACCCTCGTTGGGAGAACGACCCGGGAGTTCCGTACTTCCGGTAAAATCTTATATACTAAAATCGAGAAATCAAGAATGTAATTCCGTACTTGCAATTAATGTTTAAAATTGCAAATAAATCAAAATAAATAGTAAACTAGTTCAAAAAAATATGAAAAATTTACACTATCTTAAGAAAACTATAAGAAGCTACCAGAAATTTTAAAAATATTTTTTTGACGTTTTTTCTATTTTTTAATAATTAAATTCGAAACTGATTTTTTTAGAGAAAAAAAAAGACAGAAACTGTTTTTTGATTTTTTAAAAATACTAAAACAACTCAGAAAAATACGAAAATTTTATGACGAAAATAAAATATATTTATGGATTTTTTGTAGAAAAGAAAAGATTTTTAGAGACTTTTTACTATTTTGAAGCTAAATAAAACAATAAAAAAGTAAACTTTAATAGAAATAAACAATAAAAAAGCTAAACTTTTATAAAAATATAAATATGATATGTTGAGCGTGTGCACGAAGCGTATAAAATACACTCATACAATCTTACTATAACTCAACTCTTCATAGAATATTTTTATAAAAAGTTTTATAAAACTAAAATGAAATAAAAATGATTAAGAGATGAGAAGAATAAAGAGATGCAAGACAATAAATAAATGAACAAACTTGCAAGAAATAAATAAAACTTTTATAAAACTAAATAAGCATAAAAATTACAAGAGTTTGGGTACAAAAATAAATAAAAGAGATGATAAAAATGAGGTGAGGAGGTGGGTTTTTATAGAACCACAAGTTACACTTTGGCCCCTACTAGGGTTTTACAAATTTTCATTAAAGCCCCTAAACTATAACATCTTGGCACAAAATTCCCCTCACAAAACTTGGTCCCCAAGTTTATTTTACGAATGTGTGTAGCAGAATTTTGATTGCATTTGGACTTGGTCTTGCGTTGGAATAGAGCTGGGCTTCACTTGGTCTTGGCTCTTTAATTGCAGTTGGATCTTCGCTGGGCTTGGAAGATGGACAGCAGCTGGATCGCTGCTTCTTGGGCCTGTTCGTCATCTGGGCTGCTGATGGAGTGGATTGGGCCTCGATTGGACGTGGGGCAGCAGCTTTTGATAGAATTGATTTGTGATAGTAAAAAATATTCCAACAATTTTGTCATTAGTAGGATTTGAACCTATGACCTCTTGCTTGGCAAACATGCCTCTAACCACTAGACCACGAGTCTTTTTGTGTTAACTATTGCATTTAATTTCCCTTTAACCTTCCTTTTTCTGCTGATCCATTTTTCCTTCTTTTTAATTATCTTAATTAATTGCAATCTTCGTTCGGGTTTCGTTTAGTCTTTAAAATTTTCTTCTCTTGCCTTGATGCTCCAAATAAAATTATCAATGGTCCCGTAACTTCGTGCTCTTTCCAATCTCGTGCTCGTTTTTGTTCGGTTTTGTCTTCTTTTTGTCCATTTTACAATATCAGTTACATGCACATACATAAACACAAAAACACAAATATTTATGGCTTTAGGGGTTAGTTTTTGGTCTTTTTGGTCCGGTTTTGATAACGAAAAGGTATATGTCTTTACATATACCAAAATACCCCAGACGAGAAGATTGTCGTGTCCCCACGCAATGCAATCAACTCACGCTTCTAAAACTAAGGATTTCAATCTCTTTCTACTAAACCTATGAAAAGTAGCAAAGATTCCTCAAAAGAGATTAAGAAACCCTTAATTCTAAAAACGCCCCGTTTACCTTTTATTTTTCACATATAGATATTACAATTAAGCACATTCCAATTATGAGTGACGGTTTGTTGAACTTTCATGTAGATCAATAACTCCAACATTTTTCAAACGACACGTTAGGATCACATAGTAGGAAACACAACCCAGCGTGAAGTGACCATACGGATAGAATACATCGTCCCTGATTTTTCACAAGCTCCCAAACTAAGCGTAAAATCGAAATCATTGTTAAATATGACTCTAGATGCTAACACTACCCATGGAAGTTACTTGTGTAATTACCTTTTGCTCTCATTTTCCTATTTTCCTCTATTTATTTTATTTTTGTGAGAAATGAATTTCTTCAAGTTTCTCGTTTCGATAATTTTTTATTCCGATAAAGATATGAAGCTAAGTCGCTAATTAGTTATCCACCTTCCCTCGAAAACCGTTGCACACAAGAATGAGGTCCACATCAAGGTCCTAATTTCGCACGATTTAGGGAGAATCTCCTTTTTATTGCGACCGAAACAACTCATCTACGAGTCCAGAGACAGAGGCTTTATTTAGATATCTCCCGGATTCAAAGTTTGGCTTAACACTTATTTCAGCACATTTGCATTTTTACAATTTAGGCCCTTGGTCTTTTCAACCACTAACTCAACGGGATTACCGTTTTATCAGAAGTCTTATTATGACTTTGGATTTTCCTCAACCTTTTTGGAAGTCCATGACAACGGGGGTACCGTCGGACATAGAAAACTTTTATGGCTTCGGATTTTTCAACTTTAATACATTTGGGCTTTATTTCATGTTAATTTTTTATGCCAAACTCCAAATCCCACGGCTTTTATAACAATAGAAACAGTAGCAACAAACTATCAGGAATCAGTTGTCTATTACACCGCAACACTGACAGTACCTTGATGTGTACCCAACCCTCATGGGCAAGGATTCTCTAAAGAAGATAAAGAACTAACTATCGCCATAAACCTAACATCTTTAATTATTATTTAACATATATGGGGTGAAACAATTTTGTGGGAACAAAAAGCCACAAGTACCTTCGATGGGCTCTAAAGAGAACCAACTACTCCACGCTTAGCATCTAAACTCATAAGTAACTCTATCATTCCTCGATCTCCGCAAATTTAAAATCCCAAATAATGAGATCCGCGGATGCTTAGCCGATAATTAAATTATCTTTGGTTAAGGGAACAAGCTAGGGCTCAACACGCCCGGTCAAGTCAGAATTCCATTCCTACTCTCACCAGCGGAAAGTCAACAAGGTGTCAAAACATATATTAACTTAGCAAATGCTTCGTCTAATGAAATTAAGTCATGCATATTTAAAGTCACTTATTAGAAACTAGCAAATTCTTGTTTAAGCTTCGCATATTTAAAATTACTTAGGGAGACTTGCAAATTCTTGGCCTTGTGAGCTAGAATCGCATTTTATAGCCTCTTGTCTAAGCAATTAGCAAAGGCTATTTCAAGAAAACGCATATTTAAAAAAACTTCTAAGAGACTAACAAAGACTTTTCGATCATAAAACTAGCAAAAGCTTACAAATTTTTTTTAAAATTTTCACTTTTTTGCACAATTTTTTCATTTTCTAAGGAAAAACGGGGTTGCGAGAGTATACGACAAAAAACAAGCAAGTGCGGTCAAATCAAATCGAAGATTACCCACCCCAGACTAAAATGAAACAATGTTGATGACTTGGTTATAGATTTAGACTACCTGTTTGTTTTTTATTTTACACCATTTATATATCCAATGTCTTATCCTACCCTTTAGTCATGAGCGTGTCTAGGTGATGCAGCGAGCAATCTTTGGTGTCTTGGCCATGGATTTGGTCATGTATCATTGATTTTGTCCACTTCGCCGTGACATGTTAGTAATGACGAGTCACCCCTTAACCTTTGTCGTGTCTACCCATATTGCCTTTGAGAATTGTTTAGCCCTTAACTCTAGTGGTGGAGATTTGTGTAACCGCCAAGCTTATGATAGAATACAGGCTACGACTGTGCTATTGAGTGATCACCCCGAAATTGACACTTAGAATAGTTGAGAGTTGAGTGTTTTGTTCTCCTTTCGTGAGGTGTTCGGCTTTGTTTTATTATAGCATAAGGGATTTATAAACCTATATTTTCCAGGTTTTGTGAGATATCTTTTTAAGAAATCTTTGTAATAAGGTCTACTTGAGGGCAAGTAGAGTTCAAGTGGGGGGATATTTGATAACATCAAATAGTCCTGATTATTAAGTGTCAATTTCCCCCGATAATGCTTGTAATTTACATCATTTATATGGATTTACGCTTGTTTTCCATTGTTTTCCACTTTCAGGTAAATTACGAGCATTGGAGCTAAAGAGACGCGGAATTGGAGAATTATCTAAAGAATTATCATAGTATGCTGATTTTGAAGAAGTTACGGCGTAACTCATCTCTCACATTACGCCGTAACTATTGCGTGACTCAGAAAACCAACTTATCAGAAGGTTACGATGTAAGTCTTCCCAAAGGTTACGGCGTAACTATATTAGGTCAAATGAGGTTCCACGCCGCTGATATTTACGCCGTAACTATTTCGTCGATTACGGCGTAACCAAGTTTATTGAAGACTACGGCGTAACCACTTATAAGGTTACGCCGTAACTAGCAAATCTAGTGCAAATTATCAAGGAATTGAAGGTTACGGCGTAACTCTTGTTACGGTTACGCCGTAACCCAGATCTGGCCTATAAATACCCCACGAATTCTAGCATTTCTAATCATCCCATTCCACACACAACACTCAGAGAACATGGGAAAAAGCTCAAGGCAGGTCTAGAGGAGCATACGAAGCTGTCTCCAAGGGAGAAATCACTCCCCTACGATAAGCATTAGCATTTTATATTTCTTTTACTTTCAATTCATGTATTTCGTACCTCTGAATATTGAATTGGATTGTATGATTAATATAAGCGGCTAATCACCTCTTGGTGCTAGCCTAGTTATGATTCCTTAATTGTTTTGTTTGCGTTTATATTACTTCTGTACAATTATTTCTAAGTGTATGCATTCATAGTTTATTGGTAGACACCCTTGGTTCGATAGTTTTGAATGGCGGTAGAGGCCAATTGCCTAGGAGATATGACCAACTGACCCTAGGTGAGCAGACTGAGACGGGAAGGGTAAGATATGACCAACTGACTACCCTTTCTACTTGTGCGATTTGACCAACTGATCACCTATTGTTTGGATGAACTTAAGAATTAGGGGGTGAGTGTCTAAGTTCCTAACGGCCGGGCACTCACTATTATAAATCTAGCATGTAGCGGTACTTAATGACTTGGCTTAGGGGACCAGGAACAACAGGACTTATGAGGGGACACCTGACTTCTCCTGTGGTGGCATCTTTGCTGATAGGTTAGGGTGAATTGACCAAATATTGTCCTCTCGACTTTGACCCCAACTGAAGTAATTGGAAGTAAGTAGACGTAGACATAACTAGCTAGGAGGATTAACTAGGTTAGCACCACTCTCCTCTATTGATTTCCCTTTATCATTTATTTGATTTTATATACTTTATTCTGCTTTAGTAGTTTAATTAATTAAATCCGTATCAAAACCTTTATTAATCTGTGACACCTAGACTTAGTAATAATCCAACACACATAGCTCTTGGGACGACCTTGGCTTTACCGATTACTACACTACACACGACCGGGTACACTGCCCGTTAGTGCATTAGGGTAGACCATAGGTATAACGAGACTTTATAAATATTAAAACCTGGTCAGTAAAACCTGCATCAACCTCCTTCCGAACCATAGGACTGGAATGTCTTCTCGAAATTAACGAGAAAATATGTCCAAGGTTTGTATTGGAATTCTTCCGTCAAGTTGAACTCGTTCGTAACGAGGATCGCTCTCTATCTTTTTGGTTTTGGATCAAAAACCAAAAGTTTGTTTTAACCCTTGGTCAATTTGCTCACATCCTGTGAATTCCAAATCATGGACAATGTGCCTTCACTGAAGATTGGTCTCTTGATTCTCTCTTCAACTTTCGTGAAGAAAATAGACCATATTGTTCACACATACCTTCCCCGCAAGACTTGACTCGCATGATATGCAAACCTGGACCCTATTACTCCAATCCAAACATTATCTATACACGGGATATCCGAGAAGAGTACCAGGCTCTCACACTTATCCTACATGAAAATGTTTAGAGTCTTAGGGGAAATCGAGAAATCCTTCCCACTTGTTGTGCTCACATAATGTATTGTTTGCTATCACAACAACCATACAATCTCGCCTACTTTTTTGCAAGGCGAATTGTAAATCTTCAAGGCTCCAAGAATAAACTAATCCCTTATGAAATGTTCTTGACACGCCTTTATCATCACATCATGTACTTCCACCCTCAATTTCAAAGTCCGTTGTTCGTACTTGTGAACAAGATGATGGAACCTCTAAACACATCTCTCATGAAGACTTTCTTCATTCCTGAATCGGCAAACACTCATCAACCATTTGATGATCCATCTAGCGGAAACACTCAAGGAACTTAGCCTTCTTTCAAATAGGTTCAATTCTTAGTATCCATGCTTTATCAATGTAATGCAATTTCCTTCATGAAATAAAAATCTTACATTTGATATCTCTACTACATTAGTGTTATAACTTCTTAGAAAAACACTAACTTTGAAATATGATGCATTGTGCAACCCTTGCATACCTTTTTTAAAGGTTCTGCTTAGCAGAGAGACGGATCCCAAAGTTTATGTTAGACGGATCCCTACTCTTAGGGAACCGTGGGATCCGACAAACAGAAATGCAATTGCAATCATTGTATTTCAAAACATGTCTTTAGATCACTTCACACTAAGCTAAACATAATCACTTAGGACAAATTGAGTCCTTATCAAGTTGAGTAAATGTTTCATACTCACGCTTAACTCACTTAGATTACACTCTAAGAGCTTGTAGATCTATCGTTTCACCAAAACTTATTACTCTTCCGCTCACATGCTCACACATCATTCCTCACATGATTATACATCTAGCTTTAGAAATCTTTCAATTTTAGCAAATTGATTTTAGTCATCTTTACCACAAAATGGATCAAATTCTAAGTTTTTCATTTTCTATAACCCTTAAAGATACTTTTCAAAATGGTATTTTAAGTTACTATCTGATCTCTAGGATCATTTAGCTCCATTTAACACTCTCAAATCTTTAGTGTCATCTTTGGTCACTCATTGGTACTCATAAAAGTTCCAATTTCTTCCATAAAAGGCAATCATTAGCTACATGACTCATTGCCCTTAAGCATTTAAGTACCCTTTCATTTAAGATACTTAGATGGACTGAAACACTCAAGATATAGGCATTAGACCTTACAAACATCATTGTTATCTTTTCCTAGCTCCTGAGAGACGGATCCCTAGGATTAGCCTAGACGGATCCCTCATTGGAGGGAACCGTGAGATCCGTATGACAGATTCATGTCAATTCTAGCTAAAATAATCATTTCAAGCTCATCTTGCTAACTTGAACACTCCATCTCATCTTAATTAAGTTCCTAGATCAGTACAACTCTGAAGTTGACTCTTGTGCATGCTAATCATCACATTCCAAGGAATTTTAGTGGCTTAAGTCTTGAATGCACTTGCCAAATCCTTTGCTTTATAAACCACATTATTAGGACTCTTAAAGTCATCATCTTCATCTTTATTTTCAGCACTTAAAAACCTTTACAAACCTCTTTGAATCATCTCATCATGAGGAAAGCTCCAAGTGGTAACTCATCCACCAAAGGACCACCTAAGAAAATTGCTCGTATTGTACATGAAATTTCATCAACCGAATCATCTCCGGTTAAATCCACAAATGCTAGGATTTCTCCTCCACCAACTCAACCCATCAAACCAATCCCCAAAAGGATAGTTCCCACAAAACTACCTATGCCAAACACCACCATACCTCATAAACCAAACAATCCCATTTCCACTAAACCATCACCATTGGTGCCTAGAGCCCTATCATTCACCACTCCACTCTCATCACCAGACCTCTACAATCTAGAGGATTTGCCTCCTAGGCCATCTCATCCTCCACTACCGGCAACATTCTCCTCATTAGGAGGAATAGTGGAACTAAATCAAGGTATTGAGTCAACACTAGCTCCGGCTTCCTTTTCGCCTTCACAAAAAAATAATCCCGTTTGGATTATGAGACATTATCAAAGTCAACCACCTGACCACATGGAAGTTGACACCTCTCTACCTCCACCATCATTCTTGGTCGAGCCATCTTCAAATACGCCTCCGCCAATCCCTCCATCGTTTGAGGCTCCTCAACCCGCTTCTCTTGATCCTTCACATCAAGCAAGTTCCTTTCTTCCATCACCACTACCTAGCCATAACAAAGATTGTTATCATTGTCAACATGTTGAAAGTTTGATACATGAAGTACGTGAAGATCAACGTTTCATGTTTTATCACCTCCTCGAACGTTTCGACGAGATTAAACCTAAACAAACTTGAGCTAGAGGATTCTAGTGGTGTCCTAGTATCAAGCGCAATTTAGATATTCTAGTATCTAAAAGTCATGTATTGTTCATTTTCTTAGTTTTTAGAGTCATGTACATCATATCTCTAGTTTTATTAAATGAAATTACATGATATTTGTTATATTATTCTGAGTATATGATTATTGGTCTAATACATATCTCATTTTGATGCCAACATCCTTTTGGTACATCACATTTGCTGTATTTTAGCTACAGACAGACGGATCCCTATCTTTTGCCTAGACGGATCCCTCCAAGGAGGGAACTGTGGGATCCGTGCAACAGAAGACTAGTTTTCTACTAACTTGAGTATCATTTGCAGGAAATTATGCATTATATACTTGTCTTCTAACCTTTATTTTGTAGATTTTCAATTTACACGTGAAGACTTTGACACACTAAGCTAGGGGGAGCTTTGTGTCAAAGCATTACATTGCAAAATCACTTGCAATATTAGGATTACATTTCATGACGTCCCTTTACAAAGTTGCAATCATCAAGGGGGAGCATATTCGTCACTTAGACGAAATCTTTTGCAAACTTAGTTGCAAATGAACTAGCTTAGTCTTTTTTTTCTTGACGCTTTCACAAAGGGATGGACTTATCAACGGGGAGATAAGATGAGAACTCTTCCCGTCACTTGCTCTCTATTTTTTTTCTTTTTTTTCACATGTTTTTCTTAAAACAATGTGTTAGTTTATTTTCGAAGCTCTTTTTGTTTCGACAAAAGGTGGAGAAGAAAGTAAAAACTACAAATTTAAACTTTTACGAATTTTAGTTTTTTCCTTAAAATTTTTTTTATGTTTTGTCATCAACAAAAAGGGGGAGATTGCTAATACAAATAAGCCGTAAAAACGTTCATATATATATTTTACGATCTTCTAATGTTTTGTCGATAACAAACGTAAAATCATTTTAACGAAACAAATTAAATACGTAAATGGTTTCAGCCAATAGTTTTCTAACACAGTTACGTTTTCACATAAAACACTAAAACAAGTATAAGTGATTTTATGATGTAGTAATACATATGTACAACAACTAGTGTTTACATATTAGGCAAATATATACATAACTAGTATGTATTATAATGGGTAATACAATTGGGTAGAAACTTAAGTATTTGACCCATTGACCAAATACATTGAATGTAGTTGGGTACAACCCAAAGTCCATGACCTATACCCATGGAGCTAGACCCATAACTCATTGCATGAAATCATGCTTATGTCATATATGGATAATATCTATGACCCATGGTTTTAATTCAAGGCCCATAGTTTTAATCCATGTACCATGGACTAGATGTATTGCATCTTATAGATACATTGTATCTACTTAGATACCCATGATCCATAACCCATGACCCATGACCCAAAACCCATGGGTAAAAGGGAGCGTCCCATGGATCCCCAGTAATACACTGGACGGATCCCTCAAGTGAGGGATCCGTGGGATCCGTGGAGCAGTAGTTGTTTTCTCTTCTATAAATAGTGAGCCATTTCTTCATTGTTTCTCACCACCCTCTCTCACACATTTTCTCTTTGAGTTATAAACTCTCTAACCTCATATCCAAGTGATCTATGTATGTAGTTTTGTTTTTGTGTGATTCTCTAGGTTCCTCTTAAAGGCGAGATCACCATCTTTTGAAGATGAGCAAGCTCAAGTCCATGAGTTGCCATGCTTCATTATCATTAAGACTACTGAGGTTTTCTTGTTGATAGTTCTCTTCTTTTTCATAAGAAGTGTAGTGTTAAAGACATTAGTGAAAGATGTCTAAAAGAGTCAAGACGAAGACATTAGTGAAGGGTGTCGATCATCCGTATTGAAAGTACTAGTGAAGGGTGATTAGAAGTCAAGGCTAAAGGATTTAGTGAAAGATGCCTTGAAGATCGAGTCAGAGGCATTAGTAAAAGGTGCCTAAGGTGTACATTCAATATGGTGTGATTCGATGTACACGATAGATTAGTATTAGGTCAAAAGATATTGTTATCCTTGTTGATGTTGTTAAAAGGAGTAGATCTTCTTTGGGGTTAGGTGTTTTGTTGTGTTTGGGTAGTAGTTCCTCCATTTTAATGGAACTCGGTATTTCGCCTAGTACCGGATAAAGGGTAGGCGACGTTGTGATAGGTTTGGTTCTACCTCGTGGAAGAACCTAGTATCTAGCCTTGTACCGGATAAAGAGTAGGCAACGTTGTGAAGGCTTCTCCGCCATAAGGAGTTGGTGTCGTGTAGTGTTTATGAACTCTCGAGTAGGTGACTCGGGGAGTGGAGTAGGGAAAGGAAGGTGTCCTTGTAGCCGAACCACTATAAATACCCGCGTTGTAGTTTTGTGCTTCTTACTCCTTATCTTTTCATTACATACTTATATATGCTTGTCTACCAACATCCAACACACATGTTTAATAGATTGACATAAGTCGATTTAAATAGTTTAAAACCAAGTTTTAATCGGTAAAACTATTCAACCCCCCCTTCTAGTTTTCCACATAAACTACTTCACGACCTCTTGATTTTGATAGCCAAACAACATTTAAGAAATACTTTAACTTAAGAATTCATGTACAACATCATAAGCCAACAAACTACATATACTTGTGCACTTATATCGTACAATATACTAAAACACGAATACTATACTTTTTTAGGTAATCGTTAAAGATCGTGATTTTGTCATACTTTACGTTGATAACATTATATCGTTACACTCCGCTGCTGATCACTACTGTGAGTTCATAGACCCACTTTCTATTACTTAATTGTTTTACAAACCCTTGGGGGAGATACATGCTTTATTTTAAACCGAACACATTACTTTCAAAATGTATACTTATCTGATTGTTTTATTAGCACTAAGTTACCGCATTTACCAAACTTAAGTCCCTAAATCATGAATCATTAATCACGAGTGAAGTGGGCGCGAATATTGTGGATAGATCTATCGGGATTGACGAATCCCGTTTGTGTTTACCGGGTAGGCAAACAAACGCACTATATTTGAGTACATTAGGTAAAACGGCAATTTTACCTATTAGGGCACGTACCAACAGTTTCACCAATCAATTTTGGAGCAAGTTAACGCCTTGATTGCATGATGCTTAGTGAAATAATATATGTTTTGTTTTCTAAATTATGGATGTGATACTAATTACCTCACGTTACGAATGTTGTCTCAGACTAATTACCTAACGTTACGAATGTTGTGTTCAACTGATTTCCTAAACTCTATGAATTTCACTTAACCTTTGTGTTGACAGTTTTAAGCATGTATTTCAGGTCCATATTGTACGAGGCTGGCACGGAGAAGCGCAGATACTCAAGAAGGCTATAAATTTTATTATAATTTGAATACCCATTTAATGTATTTTGTAAACTTGGAACCATTTGGGACCTCATTTTGTAAACTCTGATATTTATATAAATCGAATGATAAATCTTTTAAAGCGACTCTATTAGAGTTCGTTTTCTATTGTTATGACTGTTGTGCCATGAAGTAACACCCAGTTTGAATTCTGTTGTGTATCACGAAATTAGGGGTGTTACAAATTGACATTCAAGTCATTGATCTCAAACGGTTATGGAAGAACAAAAAGGATGAAGAAATGACTGTAATTTGCAATAAAGCTCGTCTTGTGGCCAAAGGATACAAACAGGAAAAAGGAATAGATTTTGAAGAGTCATTCGCGCCGGTAGCTAGACTTGAAGCAGTTAGGATATTCTTAGTCTATGCAGCTCACAAAAACATCACGGTTTATCAGATGGACATAAAGACTGCATTCTTGAGTGGAACTCTGAAAGAAGAAGTGTACGTGAGTCAGCCAGAAGGCTTCATTAACATGCAACATCCAGACTACGTCTACAAACTCAAAAAGGAAATCTATGGTTTGAAACAAGCTCCGAGAGCGTGGTATGACGAACTGTCGTTTTTCTTGATCAATAACAATTTCACCAAAGGAACTGTTGATCCTACCTTGTTTACTCGAAAATACAACAATGACATTTGATTGTTCAGATTTATGTGGACGACATCATTTTTGGGTCCACTAATCTGAATCTTTCAAAACATTTTGAAAATCTCATGAAAAGCAAATTTGAAATGTCCATGATGGGGGAACTAAAATTTTTCCTTGGCTTACAAATACATCAATCCTCTTTCGGAATTTTCATTAATCAATCTAAATATACAACTGAGATTTTGAAAAATCATGATATGGATAATTGTGATTCGGTCGGTACACCAATGGTAACTTCACCAAAAATTGGATCCGATTTATTTGGGAAACCCATCAATCCAAAGAAATATCGGAGCATGATTGGTTCTCTCATGTATCTCACTGCTAGTTGACCAGATATTCATTTTGCTGTTTGCTTATTAGCACAGTTTCAGGCAAAGCCTACCGAACTGCACCTCAAAGAGGTTAAACGGATCTTTCGGTACCTGAAGAAATCCATTCACATGGGACTTTGGTATCCAAAATAATCTGGATTTGATCTAATTGCCTTTTCAAATGCGGACCACGCAGGTGATCAAGTTACAGCAAAAAGTACATCAAGAGGAGCACAATTTTTGGGTGAAAAGTTAGTAAGCTGGTCTTCAAAGAAATAAGATTGTACTGCACTTTCAACCGCTGAAGCCGAGTATGTGTCTCTATCTGTGTGTTGTGCTCAAGTTCTATGGATGAGAACACAACTCACACATTATGGCTTTACTTTTGATAAAATACCTATGTATTGTGACTCGAAAAGTGCCATAGCCATATCGTGCAATCCTGTTCATCACTCAAAGACTAAGCACATTTGTGTCCGATACCACTTCATCAAAGATTAAGTAGAAGAAGGTACTGTTGAATTATTTTTCGTGAAGATAGATTACCAACTCGCCGATCTATTTACTAAAGCCCTTCCAAAGGAACGGTTTGATGATTTAGTTCGACGAATTGGAATGCGAAGCCTAACCCCTGAGGAGTTAGAACGTCTTCTCGAATCTTCTTGAAAATGATTTCCAACACGCTTCGCTGTAAATATTTTTGTAAAACAAAATACAAAATTTGAAAAACCAACAAAAGAAAAATATGATAAGGATTTAAAAGGTACCTTTTTGAGGGGTCATTTAAGCCCTTAATCGATCACTTTTGTATCCGTTACTACTTAATTTTGTTCCTTTTCACTTATTAGGTCTCTTGAAGGCAAATTGCTGGAATGACACTTATTCGGACGAAAAGGCGCGAATATACGAAGAAAATGGCCAAAGTAAAGAATCAAGACACTCAGGCTGCTGGAACTGAAGGGGACGGCGTCAGGTTCTACTTGTGACACCGTCGGAACAAGTTTTGTGACGACTCAGTAGCCAAATTGCTTATTTACAAGTGACGACACCAGGTGTTAAAAGAGTAGGGCGTCGCAGCTCAGACGGTCTAGATTTGATCCAGACGGCGTCAGAGACTGAAGGAGACGGTGTCACAGTCATAAGGTGATGCCGTCACAATGCTAACGTGGCCAAGACGAAACCCTAATGACGGCGACCCGACGGCGTCACAATTAAAGAGTGACGCCGTCGCAGTTTGTAACAATAGATATAGAATCCGAATTTTTCAGTTTTTAGAGGGTAGTTTCGTGGAGTGAAAACCTAAACCGAACCAAGGCTGTCTTGTAAATTATTTTAGGGTTCCATACCCTATCTTACATCAAGATAAGTGTTTTACTTCATTAATTCAATTATGTCTTCAATTGATTGTGTGTATGCTTGCATGTTCTCCATGTCTGGCTAATTTAATTGTGTGTTTGCTTAGGTAATATGAAACCTAGTTGTTGAATATTGATTGGTTTTCTCTTATCTTAATTGTGATTCACCTAGTATTGCGATAGGTCATTCATTGTGCTATTAGTGCTTGATTAATATTTGTTGAACCTTAGCATATAGTTACTAGTGGAATTGTAGACTAAATATCCAAAGACTACCTTAGTGTTAAGTTTATGAATCCTAGAGATTTTATACTCATTAACCTTTGGTAGCTTCAAAGAGTTAGGGATAAACGCATACCCTACGACCTTAGAAACACAACTCGTTAAGAATAAGGACGTGAAAATTCAACCATCAATAGGAGATAACTAGGGAGTAATAAAACCTAAGTAAACACATTTTTAATCATCATACGAGCAGACAACAATAGACATAGACTACCCCTAGCTTAGATAATTAGATAAGTAGAGTTATCGGTAGAAATACCAACCCCCAAATCCAAACCCTAAGATTCGTACCTTTCCATTTCCTAAAAAATATAAAAAAGAAAAAAAATAATCTTCCTCAACCCCAACCTTAGCGTTGTAACTTTTCACTAGCATTCCTATTCCCCTTGAGAACGATATCAATACCCGTGGCTTACCCTAATACTACACTACAACGATTAGGTTCACTGCCTAGGGTGTTGAAAAAGTTGCTCGACGAAAAGGAAATTCCTTTAACCCCGAACGCGCTGTGTAAGCGTATCAAGTTTTTGGCGCCACTGCCGGGCAATAGAATAGCTAGTTAGGAGTCCACCTCGTTTAGGTTTCCTTGCTTGATTCCTATCAAGTAAGCATTTTCCCCCCCTTCTTCGTGACCTTTGTTAGTAACCCCATCACTTTTCATCATGGAAGGTGATAACCAACCACCACTCATCAACCCACCACCAAATGACCCACCAAGAGGCTTTACTCTTGGTGAATACTCGAGACCAAGCCACCTAGGCTATAGGAACACCATTGAGCTTCCCGACCAAGCCCAAACTACGACCCTGCGATCCGACACCATCCGATTGGTGCAAAATGGATGTGCATTCCATGGACTTCGTTCCGAAGATCCTAATCAGCATCTTAAGGATTTCCTTAAAATTTTCGATTCCATCGACCTTGATGCTACTACTCGGGAGACCACGCATCTTCGTCTCTTCCAATTCTCTCTACAGGACAAAGCTAGTAATTGGCTTGAGCTACTTCCCGCTGGCTCCATCTCAAGTTGGGATGATCTCACCTCTCGTTTCCTTGCTCAAATTTTCCCACCGGGGAGAACTACTAAACTTAGACGAGACCTCTTGACGTTCCAACAACTTTTAGGCGAGTCTCTCTATGAGGCATGGACTCGATTCAAGGACCTACTCCATAAAGTCCCTCATCATGGCATTGATCTTTTGCTTAAAATCCAAATCTTCTATGACCATACCGATTTCATCACAAGGCGATCCATTGATCAAGCCGCCGGTGGAAGGCTCAGCAACTTCAACGCAAAGGAATCTTGTGATATTATAGAAGAGCTTGCCAATCAAAGCTACAAAAATTGGAATGAATCCCTCAAATCCCCGTTAAAGTGGTCAATGCCATATCAATTCCTCTTGAATCTTCCAACGTCATTGAAGAACAAATGAGTGCTCTTGAGAGAAGGATTGATTATCTGATTGAAAGGCAAAGGAGAACCCTCGAACGAATCCCTCTTGAAATAGTTAATTCCGCCAACCACCCAACACCTTTCTCTGAATCCCCAAGTTGTGAGCAAGATCTTAATTCCGAACGGCGCTTCCGTTCTACTTACTCAATACCACTCTCACCGAGCTTTAAGGAACAAATGAGGGAGTACATGGTAGCTCATACGGAGAGATTAGCAAAATTTGAAGAGGAGGTTTCTAGGCAAAAGGAGGAGATGCAGGAAAAAATGACGGAGATGATGAACTTGGTAAAAGAGTATACCTAGAAAAAAATCCATTTCCAACCAAATAAACAACTTTAGGTACAATGAGGTTCTTAGGAAAGCCCTTGAAGGAAAAATAACAGAAAAAGAGTACGACACAATGCCTATGGGACCTATGTATGAGCTGGTTCTAAAAAAACCAGTAACTAAAAAGCGAGAAACCACGAGGAACTTCGTGATACCATGTAGCATAGGTGACATTGATAATATAAATGCCTTAGCTGATCAAGGGTCTGATGTAAACATAATGCCATTATCAGTCTATAATAAGTTGACTAGGGAAAAGCCAGCCAAGACCAATCTTAGACTTTCCTTAGCAAATCATACATATGTCTACCCCATAGGAGTAGCAGTGGATGTTTTAGTAGAAGTGGCTAATATTGTCTATCCGGTAGACTTCGTGATTATAGACATTGAGGAAGATAGAAATATGCCACTCATTCTTGGAACACCTTTTCTGGCCACTGCCAAAGCAACCATCAAATGCGGTGAGGGCATCATGATACTTAAAAGCGGAAAAGGGTACGCTAGGATACCTCTAGTTCAAAGGTATCCTCTTAAGATCATGGAAAAGATTACGGATGAGAATCCACAAGTCCCTAACAATGAGGTTAGGAAGAAAATGAACAATTGGGAGAAAGGGCTTAGAGATTTCATGGTTCAAGGACTACATGCAACACTGTGGAAGCGCGATAAAAAGTTAGGAAATAATCCTATCTCAATACCACAAACACAAAGGAACCCTGAGGAATTTTTAAAGGGAGAGAAAGTACTCTTGTACAAATCACGAATAAGAGCATTAAGAGGTAGAAACAAGCCAAGATGGTTTGGGCCTTATACGCTGAAGGAAACTAATCTAAAAGATAAAACCGTCATCATAATAGACGACGTTGGGAAGGAATCCACGGTGAGCATACAACGTCTATGCCCTTTTGATGAAGGATTAGTAAAGGTAGAAGGTGACGGTAATGAAGTCACATAGGGGCACGACTTCGAGTCTAGCTACAAGACTCATAAATAAAGAAAAGCTCTTCGTGGGAGGCAACCCATGCTTAATTGTTTGCTTGTTTGTGTCGTGTATCTTTTATGGATTGTTTATTCTCATGTTTAAATTTGTAAAAATGCTTTATTTTGTCTTTAACCTCGTCTTAATTACATATAAAGGTATTTTACATAAGGGATAAGTGTAGGGAGGATTACACACGTTTTCAAAAGAAACGTAAACATGAGGATTACAATTAATTAAAAGATATACATGTGTGTTTGTTCGAGTCAAATTCTTGTATCGAGTCATAATGGATGTTTTGCAGGAAATATTTCCAGATTTCAAAGATAAAAATGTTCCAGAATTTTTTCCAGAAAATCGCAGACAAGTTTCTGTTAGGATAACCTGACGGCGTTAGGATCACAACCTGACGGCGTTAGGAGGAGCAGAAACATCTTATTACCTTTTCTCATTTTCTGAGCTACTTATAAATTTTTAGAATTTTCCAGGTCTTAATTTTCGAGAAAATCTGTAAACATCCATTCCACAAGCATTATATCCTAGTTTAGTAGAGTCATATATATATTGTAACCGCCGATTTTACGTGAAGGTTTCGTTTGTTTTCTTCAAGTGTGCAGGTTTAATTTATCAAGAAGAAGATACATAAGATGAGAAGGAGCTTTTCACGCAAACATTCTTCTTGAAGAAAGATGTAACCACCACTTCACACGGATCCTACCGAGCTAATCAGGGGAGTACTAGTTTCTTTCGTTTTTAATTACCTTCCATTATCATAACTTTGATACTTTCGGGTAACATTGGGGAAAATGTTCAGTTTAAGTGTAGGGAGGGAAAATAAAACGGGAACTTTGAAACTATGCTTATCCTTGATTATTTGGTTTGTCAATTTCATTTACGTAATAAACCATGAGAAATATCGGTTAGGGTAATTTTGGCACCAAATTTAAAATTTTTCATGACATGTAGGAGTGGGCCATTAGTCTTAATAAAGCGTCTCATGGATAGGAAATTATATGACTAGCACAAAAACCCTTTACCACTTAAATTCCACCCAAAATGTGAGGATCGCCCTTAGATTTGTAGGAATTAAAACATTCATCTTTAATTCTTAGAGTGTAAACCGATAGTATAATAGATTCTAGAACTTGTTTTGTGATGCATTCCGAGATCGCTAGTAAGACTACACTTGTGTAGTTAGGAATAACTAAATGATAAGAGGCATTAGGATAACCCTTGTTTGATACCTGTAATATAATTACTTCCTCCACATCGGTTGAGTAATTCCCCCACACCTTTGCGTTTTACTCATCTTTAGTACACGATACCCCTAGTTAACCCCTCAGAGCCTATCCTTTTCGTGGTTCTCGTGATATTTCGGTTTTCCAGAATGTCAATGAAAAGCATTATTTACAATCCACCCCCAAATGTACACCAAAATCGCCTTAGCCTACCTTGTATGCACTCACTTTTAGTGCATTATTGTTATCACACTAAACCCTTAGTTCAATTATCTAGTTGCTTGCATAAGTTGATAAGTCGAGTCATATCCTTTGTACACAGTTTTGGGACGATTGGGACTCATGGGAAAAGTTAAATTTTATGAAATGACGGGAAGGGAACGTTAAATTCAAAATTCCCTTTATTTGCATAATAATGCACTCCTAGTGTTTTGATCTTTTCAATTCGGGTCAAATTAGTCTTAGATTAATAAAAACTCAAGTGTAGGGATGTGCCTATAAATCCCTATCATTTTGATGTTATCGTAGAGGATGGTAGAGTAAAAGTGTATGAAAAAAAAATGAAAAAAATGAAAAAAACCATACGGGCTACTATCCTAGATCTATCTTTAAATTTATGTTTGTTTGTTTCAGTTATCTAGAGTTTAGAGTGTCGAGTCTTGGCTTAGCAACGCCATTCTTCGCATGCTTGTAACATAAAGATTTTTGACTTGCCACCACTAAATCGCCTATCCCACCAAAACCCTTTGTTTCCCTACCGTAAGCCTAACATTACAACCCTTTAAAAGACCTCTTGGATAGTCTTTCCTAGGTGCTTACGCCAAAGCGATGGAGGTTTGATCTAATCTTAAGCCTATGGTAATCTATGTACTAGGACCGGTTAATGAGCGTTTATCTTCCATTTCCAACTTGTTATATTTCATATACACCCGAGAGATGTGAGTATCCAAACACCCCATGTGAGGTGCTAGTATGTAATTTCCGTGCTTGTTATGACTTTTGCGGGGCTTATATGTGTTGTGGATCGTACTAAACTAATGCTTCATGACCCCTAATTTATAAATCAATTGGCTAAAAGCACATTTGCTTGAGGACAAGCAAATACCAAGTGTACGGATATTTGATAAGGATTTAAAAGGTACCTTTTTGAGGGGTCATTTAAGCCCTTAATCGATCACTTTTGTATTCGTTACTACTTAATTTCGTTCCGTTTCACTTTTTAGGTCCCTTGAAGGCAAATTGCTGGAATGACACTTATTCGAACAAAAAGGCGCGAATATACGAAGAAAATGGCCAAAGTAAAGAATCGAGACACTCAGGCTGCTGGAACTGAAGGGGACGGTGTCAGGTTCTACTTGTGGCGTCGTCGGAACAAGTTTTGTGACGACTCAGTAGCCAAATTGCTTATTTACAAGTGACGGCATCATGTGTTAAAAGAGTAGGGCGTCGCAGCTCAGACGACCTAGATTTGATCCAGACAGCGTCAGAGACTGAAGGAGATGGTGTCACAGTCATAAGGTGATGTCGTCACAATGCTAACGTGGCCAAGACGTAACCCTAATGACGGCGACCCAACGGCGTCACAATTAAAGATTGACGTCGTCGCAGTTTGTAACACTATATATAGAATCCGAATTTTTTAGTTTTCAGAGGGTAGTTTTGTGGAGTAAAAACCTAAACCGAACCAAGGCTGCCTTGTATAGTATTTTAGGGTTCTATACCCTATCTTACATCAAGATAAGTGTTTTACTTCATTAGTTCAATTATGTCTTCAATTGATTGTGTGTATGCTTGCATGTTCTCCATGTCTGGCTAATTTATTTGTGTGTTTGCTTAGGTAATATGAAACCTAGTTATTGAATATTGATTGGTTGTCTCTTATCTTAATTGTGATTGACCTAGTATTGCGATAGGTCATTCGTTGTGCTATTAATGCTTGATTAATCTTTGTTGAACCTTAGCATATAGTTACTAGTGGAATTGTAGGCTAAACATCAAAAGAATACCTTAGTGTTAAGTTTATGAATCCTAGAGATTTCGTAGTCATTAACCTTTGGTTGCTTCAAAGAGTTAGGGATAAACGCATACCCTATGACCTTAGAAACATAACGCCTTAAGAATAAGGACGTGACAATTCAACCATCAATAGGAGATAACTAGGGAGTAATAAAACCTAAGTAAACACATTTTTAATCATCATACGAGCACACAACAATAGAAATAGACTGCCCCTAGCTTAGTTAATTAGATAATTAGATAAGTAGAGTTATCGGTAGAAATACCAACCCCCAAATCCAAACCCCGAGATTCGTACCTTTCCATTTCCTAAAAAAGATAAAAAAATAATCTTCCTCAACCCCAACCTTAGCGTAGTAACTTCTCACTAGCATTCCTATTCCCCTAGAGAACGATATCAATACCCATGGCTTACCCTAATACTACACTACAATGATTAGGTTCACTGCCTAGGGTGTTGAAAAACTTGCTCAACGAAAAAGAAGTTCCTTTGACCCCGAACGCGCTGTGTAAGCGTATCAAAATATAAAAATATAAAATTTCAAAAAATACAAAAACAATATAAAATCAAAAATACAAAAATATACTTCTCACGACAAGTCTCTCGTATAATCAATTTTTTGTACGTTTCTAGAAATGTCATTCAACAATGATACGGACATGTACAGAAGCTTGAGCAAGAGTTCTTTAAATGTTTTCTAAAACATGTCGTTTCTCAAAATTTCTTTCACTATGGCTTTCGTATACTTCAGTACGAAACCCGGAATCAAAATGATGACTTTTGATTATTTCAAATCAAAACTCGTTTTTCAAAAGAAAATCTATAGTGTACGCTTCAGTGCACTACATTTAAAAATGGTGAGAAATCATCATAATCTTGAGCACCTTTTTTCAGGATTGTTCAAAAAGATTTTTCAAAATATTTCAAAATATTTTTGTGCTCAAGATAACTCCCTTCAAAACCCTTTATCGATTATGATTTCTTAAAGCGGGAGTATAAAACCAAAATGTTCCAAATTTATGCTAAAATCAAATCCGTTTGTCTCCCCAAAAGATTCTAAAAATGTTGTTTAATCTGTTGATATAAAAAATATCACGAATATGCTCTTTTTGAGGGGAGAAGACGTGATTAAAATGTGATAAAAAATGTTTAATGATCGTTGCTTGAATCTCAAAAGAGCTCGACTCAGTAGTAACCAATGAATTGACGAGAAATCAAAGTTAGGAAATGTACCATTTCGAGAAACTTTCTATGGACTTGACCAGGATGGGTAATAATTTCAAACTAGTTCACTAGTGATGTAAACGTGTCTCGAATCGGTCTTGTTCATTGAAAGTTGATCAATTCAAAAGTGCGAACTCTACCCTTAATGTGCAGATTTAAGTTAAAACAATATAAGCACATGTGAAGGGGGAGTGTTTCTAAAAATACAAAACTCTCAAGGTGTTAACAAAATATGTTTTATAATCATAAACTCTTTGAGAGATTTTCAAGAAAAAGGTTTTATGGCAACATAGGAATAGTCATGGAGTTATAAGGTGACTAAGGATAAGAAAATTCGTCCTATGATCCGCCAGAGCCGGAGGGATCTACCCAAGGACATCACCAATAGTTTAGCTAGAAGTCCTTAGGTATTATTGAAAAAGGAGAAAAGTCAGAAAGGAGAAAGAAGGGGTTGAAGAATTAAAAAGAAAAGTAAATGAAAGGGTGAAAAGAAATAGCCCTCCATAATCAACCTTAGGGCAGAAACCGGGTTCAATTCATCTGCTACTGGTTATCACTAAGATGACATCGGTATTGAAGACAAAGACGTCATGGACCCAGTGACGCACTGCACCTAACCTTCTAGACACTCAATTCTTCTTAAAAGGATTTCTTTCATTCTCACTGGGAACCCTACATAATCTATCGACTTTCTCTTAATGATCGTTGGTATTGAAGAAGGAGACCCTCTCCCTAGTCTCCGCTTAGGAAAACCAAAATGCACTAATCGAGTCTAGAGCCATGAGATTCATCAAAATATCTCTTAGGAACATTTATTATTTCATCACTTGATGTTCAATACCGTTCGCCCAAAGTTCAAGCTTTGAAGTAAAGAAACCAGATCATGAAATATAAAGTAGATGTGTCATTAGAGGACGCCGTGATGGGCACACTACCTTTTCTCCAACTGCTGGCATAACTACAAACTCTTCAAATGTGACAGAGGTGTCCTCCTCGATACTAAATCTATAAAGCTCATAATATAGTGCTTATAACATCGCACTTTACAATAACATAACAACAATTGTATTTTTTTTTGAATCATAACTATAATAACATAATATCCCCCCACTTGAGATTAACAAAGGGAATTCGGGGGTTCTTCAATGATCTTCAAAAATGTTGTCGATGAAAGCGTGATTTCCGAACCTTTGCACTCGAACCTTGAACTTAGGCAAATGATGACTTGCCAATCACAAATAAAGACTACAGGGTAGGCTAAGGTGTATGGGTGTATCGAAACAATATATCAGGTTAAAAAAATGAAAGGAATGGCTCAGATGGGTGTATCTAAGGGTATCTTGCACTAAAGGTGAGTGCAACAAAAGGGTTTCACATGGGGGTCGAGAAGTCAAGGTGACTAATCGATAGACACACAATGGTAGGCTGTTTGGGTGATAATACTATAATATTGCCTTCTAAAACTGAAAAGTCCAAATACATCGAGCTAACTCAACATACCTCGTCTATGGTCTCGAAATGATGCAAAGGCCAAGTTCTAAAGTTTACAAGCTACCGGCACACTCATAATTTGGTGGATTTGGGGTAAAATATTGGAAACGGATAAGGCTAATCTCACCATATAATATCAAGGGTTGTATGTGCTCGGCTAAGGTCTAATCTAGTTAGGTTAAGAAAAACATGTCAAAATTTAAAAAATGGCATAATTTTTCAAAATAAACTAGAAAACCGAGGGCAAATTAATGTTCAAGAGATAATTCTACTCCCGTCCCCCCACTTGAATTGTACAAAGTCCCTTTTGTACTAAGCATTAAATAAAGGTGAAGATAAAAGTAGAATTAGAGCGAGAACTTCCCTGAAATTTGCTCCATAAAGAAAGAAGGCCCACGAAAAGAGACGTGCCTTCGTATAAGCATCATGAACAAACTTTAATCCCTGAAATCACACTACCGACAAGCATAATTCTAAAAATAAGAAAGAAAAGAAAATTGAAAAATGAAAAACAAACCTAACTCACTTTCGTAGGAATCACGGTTGCATTTAGCATACGCAACAAGCCTTTTAAACCACTTAGTGTCCCAAGTGGACGAGTGAAGTCTCGTGAGGGTTTACAGGGAACACACCCACAAAGTTCATTTAAAATACTAATACAAGGTTATTGTATTTTTAAAATGAAAGAATTAAAGCAGAGGAAGGTTACGTCGTAACTCTTTTGAGGGAGTTACGCCGTAACTGGCAAAACCTGGCATAAGCTGCAAAGTGAGTGGTTACGGCGTAACCACGGAGATGGTATTACGCCGTAATGATTAATGCGTCAAGAATTCTGCTGCTAAAAGGTTGGTTACGGCGTAATCACATACATGAGTTACGCCGTAACTCTGGTAAGATTAGTAAACTGCAACAGTAATTACTTCCTCGTTTCCTGCAAAAATGGTTAGAAAACACAAAACCCTACAGAAATGGAAATAAAACAAAAGAAAGGGATAATTTGGGTTGTCTCCCGAAAGAGCACTTTTCTTTATTTACGAGTCTTTAAGTTAGAATTAGAGCCGCGGGGCTTCTATGGAGGTCTTCGGATCTTGCCCACTTCCTCCATGTCTTTCATTAAGTTACGCCTAACCCAACCGACATTTGTGGCAATGCGGAGATATTCTTTGGTTTCAATCTTCCGAATCTTGCAAAATGTTTCTTTAGGTCCCAAATGGTATCACGTAAAGTCATATTTTTCGGCTATAATTGGTGGTGGCCTCTTAAACGAGATGCCAAGAATGAAGATATTGACTCACGACCAAAAGACCTATACCATTCACCAAATACCAAGACTCGACCTCAATGTTTCAACATCATCAGTCCCAACATAAGCAAAGTGTCATCTATCCTATTCAACAGCCAACAACTAATCCCAAATTTTCACTATCCTCCATCTTCTACAAGACTCAAAGGCTTTCACACAACTTTATCATCACAGATCTTGACTCAAACAACTTATACGAAAATCAGATAAAATGAATGATCTCAGTTTTGTTCTTATTCGTGGTACTCAATGAATTATCTAACCCTTGAAAGGTCAATCTCACGAAATAATAAACATTCTTCATCGATCTAATTACTGTTTGAAGCTTAAGACTTCTATTCATATCCGAATATAAAGAAATACTTATAACAATCTTGCTATAGTCTTTTCTTTGATTCGTTCACTGTCCAAAACTCAAATAAAAAACAATAACGAAAACAAAATCACATCATTCAAAACCTACCCGAGACCTTTAACTAAAGATCTTGAAGCCGTCTCTTATGAACCTCGTGACCATCCCTGTGGCGACTTTATGTCCTTCGACTCAAAGACTCTCAAACAATCCATGTGGTGAGGTCACTTTGATTAAATTTCATAGGAAGGAACCGATTTGTCTTGAAGTTATATTAGGGGTTGATTGAGACGTGATTTGGTTTAGATGTACTAATGATATTGTGATGGTGTTGTTCATGGTTTATACGGAGTGATTGATTTTTTCTCCTATATTTGTGTCATTGTGAGAATATTCATAAGGGAGGCGAATGATTTGAGAAAATAAAAATTAGGGTTTGATTATGTTAAGTGTGGCCTCTTTTATACCCGATGTTTTAGGGTTGGGATTTTTTAAGATATACGGGTGAGCTTTGTGTGGATCTGGGTTGTTTAATTAGACCCAACCGGGCTTGGGCTGAAGTTGTGCATCAAATTGATTGAGGCTCGGGAGACATTATTGGCTTGTGAACCGGACCTCAAAGTTGTCTTTGGACTCATAGTTATAATATCTTATCAAATTGGGCCTCTCTTTGGTGTAGGCTTACAATTGATTTGGGTCGTGGCATGGGCCTATTATTTGAAATCATACATATGTCATCCGTATATTTTGTTGGTTATCAAATATTGGATTCACATTTTTGGAATTAATTGGACTAAGAGTGGTATTTTGATAATTATACTTGGAAGATGGACTGAGATGGGGTATGATGATAATATCTGTTATGGGGTTTGATATTTTGGTTTATACATTTTCACGGACGATATTGTGTCACGGCTTGAATTATTATTTGAACTAGGTTGACTAAGTGGTTGTTGTTCGGTATTTCTTATTTGGATTTGAAGTGAGCTTTTCCGGGCATGTTTACTTATTTCGTCTTCTTCTTTCTTTCTACCCTTCCGCGAAGATGACTTGTTTGGGATTTTATAGAGTGTGATTAATACTTGGCTCTTTAGTTGCGTTTGTGATTCTTTCTCGCTTGACCCACAACGTTGCTATCACTTCGGTGTCTCACACAGTTGAGAATGTCAAGAGGTTTTGTACATTGGGTACACCGTTTCTTCTTCACAAGGATTAGTACAAGTTTAAGTAACAAATCTGGGGACGTTATCTTCATGATCAAGTTTGACATATCGAGTTTACTTCATCAAGTGGTCACAGCAACAGCCGACAGATTGCGTGAATGATGTGTTTACCAAAGTATTTATTGAATGGCTGATGATATTGTTGATGTTGGATAATGAATCGTTGATGAACCGCTGCATGTTCCCCTGAAACAGATATTCACCGAAACCAAAATTGTCATAACACATTCAAGCTGACATTGTTTACAGTTTAGTCTTGATTTTCTAAAATCCCGCGAAAGAAACTATTTCTTGGTTTAAATCATAGACTTGTAAAATCCCGTGACAATGAAAACATCCTGGTAAAAGTAAAGTGCATTTCCGGATCTATCTTACGGTTTATTCTTGGTTTTGTAAAATCCCGCGAAAGAAACTATTTCTCGGTTTAAACCATAGAGTTGTAAAATCCCGTAATGATGGAACCATCTTGGAGAAAGGAAAGTGTATTTTGAGATCTCTTTTGATGCTGGTGCTATGGTTTCTTTTTCAAAGAAGAGATAAAAGGGTGTACTTCATGAATTGGATGTGTGTTTGGATATTCGTCATGGCAGTGTGGTTATTATATGGTTTTACGGGGTTATGTGCTTTTAACCATGGTCGGGATGAAAACCATTATCATAGTTCACTTTAAACGTCAAAGGAGGCTAGATTTGAGCAGTTAATCAGAAGATGTGACAACGGCGTTAATTCAGTATTATTTATTTGAGGTTGAAGTAAATTATTACGAGCGAGTGTACTTAGTATCTGAAGGTATCGGGGATGGTTGGATGAAGATTCTTCATGATCCTTGTTCGAGCTTATTATCATAAACGAATACTTGGAAATCTAGTTATTGTTGGGTGTCTTTTACCTTTTCTTTTACCACTTGGGGGAATTGGGATCATACCACCACAAAATAACTATCACTTTAAGGAGTTGCGTTGTAGTGCTCAGTGTCACATTCAATTGTGGATTTTCAAGAGGTAATGTACGTCTTATACTTGATGGTTGGTTGGTTGAAGAGTATAGAGTACATAGAGAGTACTTAGAGATGCTAATGGAAATCGGCACCGCTCTTTGTTACATATGTGCAAGTTTAAGTCACGAGTTCGGGTTAGTTTACTTCAGGGTCAAATTCATCATATTGGGTTTTCTCCATCAGTTGTCACGATAAAGAGCCTACTGAATGATAATGGGGATGATTACATGTTTTGCCAAGAGATTGAAAAGAGAGAGATTATGACGTATGAGCACAACAGTTCATGCCTCGTACTCTAAAGAAAAGAAAAGTGTACGTTTCAGTGCGCTTTATCTTCCAAAGAAGAGAAATCTTCTTATGACGTCTGTTCACATCAGTTCAGGCCTCGTACTCTAAAGAAAAGAAAAGTGTACGCTTCAGTGCGCTTTATCTTCTGAAGAATAGAAATCTTCTTATTATGACCATTCTCATCAACATGCTTCATGCTTTTTTCATGCGCTTCAATTCTCAAGTGAACCGGGCTACTGTTGATTGTTTTCTTATTCCACTTGCTCAACTAATATGACGATGGCGACATCATGTGCTAATTTTGCGGGGGAGAAGTGTGAATAGACTACATTTGTTGAAGATATTCACTTGTTTAATCAAGAATGGCAACTCCGTATGCAATTCTTGAGGGGGAGAAGAAGTGTGAATTTACTGCATGGTTGATTCATTTTTGAGGATAAATGGTCAAACGGCTCCAAACTCATGTAAGAACCGAGCTTCTTCTTATCGGGTCATCTTCACATGGAGTTGTTCTTCTAAGAGCCGTTGGTTGACATCTTCACTCGGATTGATGAGTTTATCGACTAAGTGTTTCCGGTTAATGCTTCACGTATACATCAACATGATGATTCCGAACAATCTCTCTGTTCTTGTTTGATGTGATTGGTAGTTTGGTGTTACCATCTTGTGTGTTCGTTGCGACCTGATTGCTGATTTCCTTGATGAACATCTTTTTGTTCTTGTTTGATTGGGAGGGATTTTAGTTAAGGGGATTTGCAAGATGTTAGTTAATTGGGATGCTTTTTGGTGTGAGTTGAAGATGTTAACATTCTATTCCCCATTCGGACAATCTTGAAGAAGGTCGAGTCTACAGTCGGTTCTACATTTTCTGCTATATGTTAGAAGACTAAAGACGAGTTGCATTTGATGATCTAAAGACTTCTTCTTAATCTGGGCATGTATCAAACAGATTGTCGGTTTAGGGGAGAGCACTAATTGGGGGAGAGTGAAATGTCAGATTTAATCCCCAATTAGATTTGCTCACACTATCCATCAGCATGTTGATTCTCACAAAGACGTCAAGCGTTCTTCTAAAAAGATTTCTAGTATTTAGGCTTTCAAAGAGTTGCTGATTCTGAAGTGTCAAAACCAGTAAGGGGGAAGGAGACACGTATCTAAACTTGAGTAAACTTGATGAACTTAATACTTCTAAGTAATTGAAGATATCCCGGGAAGACAAATGTTATTACCGTAGAGAAACTCAAGGTTTGACTCATGGCGAGTAAACTTGATGGACTTAATACTTCTAAGTGATTGAAGTTATCCCGGGAAAACAAATGTCATGACCGCAGAGAAACTCAAGGTTTTACTCATCAAGGCGTTTAGTGTTCTTATTCCAACTATGTGGGGGAAGAGATGTTAGAGAAATTTTCTGAAGATATAAGAGGTACACTGGTGTGTGATGATCTCGATGTTATCGTAATCATCAAGGGAGAGAGAATTGTGTACATTGGGGATGCTCAGCTGTTTCACTTGAGTGCTTAATCAGTGATTCAGAGATATAATCACTTATTCCGGAGTTGACATCCGCAGAGATTGTCGCCCGCAGAGATAATCAGTGACTTGGCCTGCTTCTTCAATGTTATCAGTTATTCATTCCTTGTGTATTGGTATACTTCGGATACTTGAGCTTCATACACGATCATCAGGGAAGAAAAATGTGAACATGGGGAGGTGTTTTCATTCCCCTCATGATGTGTATTCGGGAGAGCTCTTGGATATTGGTGTACTTCGGGTTCTTGAGCTTCATACACTATCATCAGGGACGAAAGATGTGAACATTGGGGAGGTGTTCTTCATTACCCTCATGATGTGTATTCGGGAGAGTTCTTGAGCATTATACAAAGAGACCGACTGCATCAATTCAACTACTTGGGGGAATTGTTTCTTGACACCTTTTGGAATGGATTGCTTCAGACTTCAGTGGAAAAGGAATTTGAGAAGATTATTTAAGTGTGGGATGAAACGTTGCTGTTCTTCTATTGGATGATATAACCCCGAACGGAGAACCTCGATTACCGTTCTTAAATAGAGCAGCGGGATTTATGATTATGGTGTGCTTCTTCGTGCACCTGGCTAAGGCAAGCTTGAAATAGAGCTTCGAATCTGCTCAGCTAAAGGATTTTCGGTTTGGTTCAATTTCTCTCACTTTCAGATGGTTCAATTTCTTTCTTCAATGCAAGAGCCTCGGAAGCTTTGGTGGTGAAAGTTTTAGGGATGATGACTTCTATCTTCTACAACGGGGCTGCTCGATATCCTTATCTCGGTACTCGTATCATCATTTTCTTTAACTATATCATCTATTCTATCTCTGTATATATTTTTCAGAAAAACAAAATACAAAAATATAAAACCAGCAAAACCAAATACAAAAATGGAAAACCAACAAAAAGAAAATAGAAAATTATAAAACCATCAAAAACCCATAAAAATAAGAAAATTTCAAAAATACCAAAAATATTGTTTTCTCTAGACATGTCTTCTGGTATCGATAACATCTACGGTCTTAGAAATGTCATTCAATAATGGCACGGGACCATAGATGAAGTTCGAGCAGGAGGTGTAAATATTCTTTCCAAAACATGTCACAAAATATGGCTTGCAGTTACTTCAGACTGTAACTCGTGCTTAACCATGGTTTGCTATTATTTCAGATAGCAACCCGCTCTTCAAAGAAAGGAAAGTGCTGCGCTAAACAAATTTTCTAAAAATTTCGTGCACTTATCCTAAAACAAAATGAGAAAAGTATGTCGAAGGACTGCTGTTCCTACACAAATGTTTTTCCGTCTAAAATTCTTCAGAAAAATATTTGTTGTGTTTTCAAATTGGTGGAAAATGAGTTGCTTTCAAAACAATCAGATTCAGAGTTTTTATAATAATTGAAAACTCAATCAATGACTTCAGCGCTTTTAAACTTTTTAGAAAAATGAGTCATTGATTGAGGGGGAGAATGTTTTCAAATCTATATCATCTAACGAGCTTTCTTAATTATCCTACGTGCTTAATTAAAAATGATATTTGCCTGTGTCGAAGGACTAGGAATTTAGGATATGATTGTTAGGTTTAGATGATTAGAGTTTGATTAACACATAAACCCCATGCCTTATATGATCTGATTGTTATGTTGAATTGACTTTAATTAGTCGATTGTTGTTATGGGTGATGTCGACCACCATATATCTGTATGTGTGTTCACTAACGTATGCAGGTATATTGGTTATAAGAATGTTCCCGATCCGGATCCCACAACTGAATATGATTGGATGCCGAAAGGAAAGGGTAACTATTTCTTGGTTTTGATCTTGGGTTGACAAATGAAGAAACGGAGCTTAATTGGACTTCCAATGAGAGTTGTCATAAATGCAACGTAAGAGGTCTCACTGCATCAGCAGATGGTTTTCTTCTAAGTGATTGAAGAAACGGAGCTTAATTTGACCTCAGTTGGCATTAAAATGCAACGTAAGAAGTCTCACTGCATCGGCAGACGGTTTTTCTTCCAAGCCCTACAGCAACAACATAAGCTTCTCAACCACCTAACGTATCTTTGTGCAGGGATAATAGTGATAATACCATTTTTCTAAAACTTTGTAAAATATTGTTTTTGAAAATGGAAAAATGTTGTTTTGAAAATAAATCGGATTCAAGGTTTTGAAATCAATCGGACTTTATTTTGTCAAATCTCAAGTGATTTCAAATTAAATATTTTCAAACGATATTTTATCTATCAAGTCCGTTTGTACGAAAATATGTGGTGATCTTAAGATTTAATGTTATGTCATGGTATGATTTTTTCTTTTGAATCAAGGTCTTTCAAAATGAAATCTTTTCTGTTCTTGTTTGATTGTGAAATTATTTTATTTTACTTAAAAGATCTCTTAAAAACAATCATACCTGACACTAACAATCTTTAATGTCTTAAAATGGTCGTTATCTGTCATTTTTCAAAATCAAATCTTGCCACGTCTTTCCCTAAAATTTTCTAAATGATTTAAATCTTTTGGGATCTCAAATCTCAATTGGTTTGAAATTTTTGATCGGTGGAGAGATAGTGATTTAAATCTCTTATCTGTTTAAATGGAATTGGTTTTAGTCCTTTATAGGCACTCCTGCCTCCATGTGCCAAACGATTTCATATATACAATGCACTTGTTGAGGAGGAGGATTTATCCAAAAACAAGATGAGTATTTAAACCTGGCCACATATTCTCCCATGTTTTCCAAACCTGATTAAATCACTTGAGATCCAAAATCTCAAAGGGTTTGATATTTTTGATCGGGGGAGAATTTGTGATTTAATAATGAAACTTGATATATGATGATCGATTTAACTGAAAATGTGCAGGCTGCTCTCTCATATGTGCTAAACGCTTTCGAATCTCGAAGCACATATTGAGGGGGAGCAAATGGTTTCTTACTGGCTTTTGTGATCGTGAATGTGCTTAAAAGAACTCTTTCCTCTATGTGATAAAATGTTTTCAAATATCCTATGCACATATTGAGGGGGAGAATTTATCAAAGAAAATCAAATGGCTTTTTCTATGAAAATTGTGATCAAAGAAAATATTTCAAAGTCCTCTTGCCTCCATGTGATAAACAATTTCTATATCATATGCACATGTTGAGGGGGAGGTTTTCTAAATGATCAAAACTATTAAGGTACAAAATGCTTTGATCTCGTATCACAAGTACCTTGATTGTTTTTCCAAATGATTTTTCAATTGGTTTCAAGGAAGAATGAACTGTACCAAAAGACCGACCATTTTACTTTATGTATGGAGTTATAAGGATGGTGAGGTTAGGTATTAGTTCCCACGATCCGCCAGAACCGGAGGGATCTACCCAGAGACAATCCACTAGATAGTGTAGAGTCCTTAGGTATGATGAAAAAAAAGGAGAAAAATGAGAAATGGGAAGAGTGCGGACTGAGATAGAGCTAGAACTGGAATAAACCCAACAAGGTTCTAGTAATGAAGTCTCGGTAAGCACTGAAGGGGTTGAAGAATGAAAAAGAATTGAATGTGAAAAAGGGTGAAAAGAAATAGCCCTCCAATAATTCAACCTTAGGGCTGTAACCGGGTTCAATACATATCCTACTGGTTGTTACCAAGGTAACACTGGTATTGAAGACAAGACGTCATGGACCCAGTGACACACTGCACTACAACTTCCCAAGCTACTCAAGTTCCTCTTAAAAGGACTTGTTTCATTCTCACGGGGAACCGACATTATCTATCGACTTTCTCTTAGAGATTGTTGATATTGAAGAAGGAGACCCTCTCCCTAGTCTCCGATATAGGATCCAAATATGCACAAATTGAGTCTAGAGCCACGAGATCATCAATAAATCTCATTAGGACACTTTCAATGAAGACTCTCTGTTTCACACAATGTGGAAAGAGAGATTATATCTCGAGTCCTACGCATTATCCTTGTGGTATTGCAAGAACATCCGAGTGATATGCAAACATATTCACAATGAAGATGGAAAGCCTTCTGGAGCCAACATCAAACAAGCTCCTGGTAGGTGGCATGTGAGATCTATTCTATAGATCAACCATGTGACAACTGAACAGAAACAATGGGGCGATTCAATCTTTTGAATCAATCCTGGTTCAGGTTATGGATTGACGGATACCTTTGAAAAACCGGTCGTTGTGCTTAAAAACTCCTTTCTTTAGCACTTCAACCGTGTTTGAATATTTCAAATCAAAAGGTGTTTATGATTGATAATTGATTTTCATTAAAACCTTCGTTGTATTGCAAAAACAATTTCTATTGTGCGATACACAATTGTTTTTCAAATCTCTTTTCATCAATCAGTGAATCTCTATTCGCTAGTTCACTCACTCCGTGTTGTCTTCTTTGAGACGTTCCGGTTTGAGAACGGCTAGAACAGCTGCGAAACCCTGTCAAGGAGATTCCTCGGAATCCTACCTGATCACAGGCAGTAGTTGTACTGATCAACGGGGAACCGTGGGCCGTGTACCTCAATTCAACGAAAGTGATCAAAGACACTTTCGTGTGTTTTATTGCTAACTGTTGTTTGCAGGTACATTTGGACGGTTGCAGCTGATCAGAATTGAGGAGTCAATCCAAAGCCGCATGCTCACAGCATCCACACTTAATTGAAGAAATCATGACTAGTGCATATCTACATAACTTGGTTCTGATATTTTTATACTATGCTTCTGCTACGCTGCTGCAAATATCATGAACCAGTAAAGCTTCCGCTACTCTGATGGAAAGATGTCATGATTCAAAAGTGTGAGCATGTCGGTCCGAAAGTCACAACATCACATGATGGCAAAACAACTATGGATGATCAAGAGAGATTTGTTGTGGCTGATGATCTCAAAGAAAGCTCGAAGATCATCAAAGATGTGGATCAGTTCAAAGACCTCCACTGAAAGTACAAAACTATGCGGACTTTGAAGTTGCACTACTAAAGCACAAAGATTGCGGAATTGAAGAATTGTAGTCTACGAGCTCAAGAACAAATGTCAAAAATAGAATGCTAGGATTCGAAATGTAAATCATGGGGTGACCTCCCTTAGGGGGAGATTGTTAGGAATTGGAAATTCCATAAGTAAAGTATCGGTCACCCCAAATATTATCTAGCATAAGTTAGCTCGTAGACATATCGTTAGTTACGTTATTTAGTAGTTTATTTGTTAGTTTGTAGCGTAGAATAGTTTAGTGTAACACCGTGGAGGAAGGACGGGTCTTTACCCACTGTATACCTGATCCACAGGCCGATAGGAGGTCGTTATGTTTGTAAGTATAAATACCCCTTCCATCCATGGAAGGGGTGGAGCTTCTCATAATCTAACATTCCATTTGTGAACCAAGTCTCTAGCTAGAAACTCCCTCTCTCTACTTTCTCTCTCTAAAATGGCAAACATGTATTTTGATCATCCAAGACCACCCGAATCATCAACACAATAATATTATCGATCCTACAGTGATCCATCATCCGGTGGTTTTACGGGCGGACGAAGGGATGACGGATCACAATAAGAATACTCCAAAGAAAAGGGGAGCTCATGGTAAAGAGAAATGTAGTTCGAAGGTTTAACAATGAAGGCATCCAAGATAGGATCCCTTTTCCAGAATACTTTTGTTTTATGAAATTCTTCTTCGATGAGTATCCCAGGGTTAAAAATCTTGTCCTCGGAGAGGAACGAAATCAAAGTATTATCTACGTGAAAATCCTCACGAGAAAAGGAATCACTCTCGGATAAAAGATATTGTGGGATCTCAGTAGCAACAAGCTCATCAGTAGAAACTTTCTTTTTCTATTGATTTACTTCTCGAGGAGTTCGCCGATGAACTCGCTCGCATGGATCCTCTTCCACCGGGAAGTGAGGATGACATCTTTGATTTTAGAGCCGACTTACGAGAAATTGAATATTTGTTATATCAAGATCCGTCGATTTACTTCGAAAAGTTCACCGATGAACTTGCTCCCATAGACTCGATTCCGTCAGAAGATGATATTTTGGAAGAAACAGAATACGATGATCCATTTTATCCGAAGAAAGCAAAGAAAGAGAAAGTTTCTACTGATGAGCTTGTTGCTACTGAGATCCCACAATATCTTTTATCCGAGAGTGATTCCTTTTCTCGTGAGGATTTTCACGTAGATAATACTTTGATTTCGTTCCTCTCCGAGGACAAGATTTTTAACCCTAGGATACTCATCGAAGAAGAATTTCATAAAACAAAAGTATTCTGTAAAAAGGATCCTATCTTGGATGCCTTCATTGTTAAACCTTCGAACTACATTTCTCTTTACCATGAGCTCCCCTTTTCTTTGGAGTATTCTTATTGTGATCCGTCATCCCTTCGTCCGCCCGCAAAACCACCGGATGATGGATCACTCTTTCTTGATAAACCTTATGTGAGTTCGGGGAATGTTATCCCATTTGTGCTGAAGCCCGACATTTTCTTTCCCTCCCAACCTACCCATTCTCTTTCCTTCCGGAGTAAGGATACCATCTTTGATCCGGGTATCCTTTCCGCTTGCTTCCCCAAGGACAAATGAATTCGGGGACGAGTCAGGCTAGCGACTCGGTGATCAAAAACAGTAGCGCTTCGTGGGAGGCACCCCATGCTTATCCTTTTATCTTATTTATAGTTTCTAATAAGTGACGTGAGGAGGTTCGCCTCTTCCATTTCTCTTGTTTCGTGTTGTTGTTGTTTATGTACATGATTTTTCACGATTCATGAAGACTCTCGTGCTCGAAGTTTTGTCTTTTCTCCACTCGAGTTTCATGTTTCGACGCTCTTATGGAAATCCGATATCCAAAATCTTTATCGATTATCGTTTATCTATTAGCATAACTAACCAATGGCTTTAGATTTACGTTGAAAACCCGTACCTTTAAACATTGAGGACAATGTTTCATTTTAGTCTGGGGTGGGTAATCTTCGATTTGATTTGACCGCACTTGCTTGTTTTTTGTCGTATACTCTCGCAACCCCGTTTTTCCTTAGAAAATGAAAAAATTGTGCAAAAAAGTGAAAATTTTAAAAAAAAATTGTAAGCTTTTGCTAGTTTTATGATCGAAAAGTCTTCGCTAGTCTCTTAGAAGTTTTTTTATATATGCGTTTTCTTGAAATAGCCTTTGCTAATTGCTTAGACAAGAGGCTATAAAATGCGATTCTAGCTCACAAGGCCAAGAATTTGCAAGTCTCCCTAAGTATATAAAAATACTTAGCAATTATGGAACATTAATTTTAAACATTAATTATAAAAATATTTTGATTTATTTATTAATTTTTGGCGCCGCTGCCAGGGAAGGCTTGTAGTGAGTTTCAAATTTCGTCTCGATTCGCGTGCATTTGAAGATCCTTCCCCGAGTGAAGTTATCGTTGTTTTTGTAAATATATCTTTTTCAAAAACCCAAAAAAAATCTAAAAAACCAAAACATTCTTCCTAGAGTGTTTACAAAACCATAAAAATTAAAAAAAACAACAAAAGAAATCGAAACGTCAATTGTTACGTCGGCTCACCTTGAGAGTACAACCTATACACGGGGTATAAGGAAGTCTTGACATTAAATTGCAGATTGAAGAAAGATCCACTCTTCTTTCCCGCTCCACTGCGAGTACTTTTGAGAGCTAACGAGCACCGGTTGACGCGACGGTTACCCAAAAGATTGTTTTTCAAAAAATTTCTAAATATAAAAACCAAAAAGATTTTCCTTTCTCAAATTATTTTTCCTTTTTACTTTTTGATTTTTAGTGCATGTGCACTCGCTCTCAGTCACGACGTAATCGAAATCGTAGAATAGACGTACCCGAGTTACGTACTATCGTTGAAGAACCCGTCATGGCAGACACTCGAACGATGATCGAGTTACTTCAAGCTCCCGTAGACGGCTACGGTGATGCTATTGTTGTTCCACCACTTGATACCGAGAATTTCAAACTCAAAACTAATCTAATTCAATTGGTTTCATCAAAACCTTTTTGTGGTTTGGACAGAGAGGAGCCCCACACACACATTCGATGGTTTAATCAAGTAGCTTCTACGATTAACTTTCGGGGCGTCTCTCACGAGTCAATTAAGTTGAGATTGTTTCCATTTTCTCTTGAGGGAGCAGCCCGGACTTGGCTTGAAAAAGAACCCCCTCAATCGATTACAACATGGGCCAATCTTTCTAAGAAGTTTGTGAATCAATTCTTTCCTCCTTCGAAAATTACAATGTTACAAAATCAAATCATAAATTTTCAACAAAAATTCGATGAAAGTTTTGGAGAAGCATGGGATAGATTCAAGGAACTTTTACGTAAATGCCCAAATCACGATTTTACCGATCTTCATCAGATTGATACGTTTTACAATGCTTTAACGCCATCCGATCAAGATTCGCTTAACGCAGCCGCCGGTGGCAACATCTTGAGTCGTATGCCCGCCGATATTAGAACGATAATCGAAAATAAGTCAAAAGTTTTCTCGTCTAGAAACAGACCCGTTGTTTCTAAGATTGCTTCGAATGATAACTATGTTCAGAGGAGTGAGTTGACTGATCTTACTCATGCTATTACTTCTATGATGAGAGAGTTTAAGAGTCAGAAATCCGAATAAGTCAAAGCCGTTACCGAAACGTGTGTTATTTGCGGTGGTCCTCATCCGTACTATAATTGTCAAGCCACCGATGGCGATCTCAGAAATGCTTGCGTAGCATCTGCTAATCCAGTTCAAAATAAGAACCAAGGATACCGTGCCAACCAAATGGGACCACCCGGTTTTGCACCCATTCCTCAACAAAACCAAAACCATAATCAAAACCGTTATCAAAACCAATCTTACAATCAAAACCGAGGAGCTAATCTCAATCATGGTAATCAAAACTACCAAGCTCCTCCACCTAAAGTTTATCAAGCACCTCATCAAGTTGCTCCGAACAACGAGTTTCTAACTTACATGAAGAACTCCGACAACACCATTAAAAGTTTGCAAACTCAAATCACCAGCATGAGGACTGATTTCAAAATGGAAATGGAAGCTACGAGTAACAAGCAGATGAGTGAAATGAGGAATATGATGGCTAGTTTCTTTCAAGCCAATCAAGCTTCTACGTCTTATTCTCAACCCTCGGGTTCCGGTTCTCTTCCAATTAATACGATTCCCAACCCGAGAGGTGACATGAAAGCGATCACTACCCGAAGTGGTGTTGCTTACGATGGACCCACGTCTCCTACCACTATTTCTTCTTTTCTGTCTCGTGTGGTAGACCGTGAGACCGGGGTGACAAAGGACCCGATGCTTCCTACTAATAAGGGAAGTAACGAGAATGTCCAACCCACGGTTGTCCCAACGTCTGAGCCCAAGGATGCTCCGGTTAGTGCTGAAAAGACTAACCCAAAAACGACACTTCCGTACCCGTCAAGGATGAATGATCAAAAGCAACGTGAACAAGCAAATCTTCAAATGGAAAAATTCTTTCAGATATTTCAAGATTTTCACTTCGAAATTAGCTTCGCGGATGCTCTTCTTCTCATGCCTAAGTTTGTTTCGACACTAAAAGGATTGTTAAGTAACAAAGAGAAAATTTTGGATTTGGCAAAAACGTCTCTGAATGAGAATTGTTCGGCGGTTATTCTCAAGAAACTTCCCGAAAAGTTAGGTGACCCCGGCAAGTTTCTCATTCCGTGCGATTTTCAAGGAATAATTCAGTGCTCCGCCTTAGCCGATCTTGGCGCGAGTATTAATTTGATGCCGAAATCAATCTACGAAAAGCTTTCATTGCCCCCACTTTCCCCAACGTTTATGACCCTCGAGCTAGCCGACCGTACTACAACAAAACCAATTGGTATTGCCGAGGATGTTTTTGTTAAAGTGGGGAAGTTCGATTTCCCCGCAGATTTTGTTGTAGTAGATTTTGATGCCGACCCTCGAGTACCCCTTATTCTCGGAAGATGCTTCTTAAGGACATGCCATGTGTTGAATGATGTTTATGAAGGAGAGATCACTTTAAGAGTTGGAAAAGAAGCCGTCACATTTAACGTTAACCATACTTCTAAATCTTTTACCAACCAATATGATGTGGCCAAAATTAATGACACCGAGGTGACAAAGGACCCGGGAATTCCTACTAATAACGGAAGTACCAAAAACGTCCAACCTCTGGTTGTTCATAAAGTTGGGCCTAAACCATCGAGAATTGATCCGAGTCTTTCACGTTTTACGGTTAAGAGTTTGTCAACAATACGTGCTGAGCAAAGGAAGAAACTAGAAAAGGAGACTACAACGGTAGTGGTGGAAACTGCTAGTTCTAAGAGCACACCACTTGTCCCACCTCCGCTTTCTGTTTATCGAATTGATCTTGTTCCTAAGAACGTCGAGCTTTCTTTGAGTGGCAATCCCACTCCTTCTTCTGAAAATTTGGAACTTTCTTCTAAACAAATCATTTCTGATTCTTCCTCTTCCCTCACTCAATATGAGGAGGATGATTCTATCATGAAAGAAATCGAGGCTTATTTGAAAAGTGATTCAGTTTCACCGGAAATTGATAATGCCGACATCGACATCAAGGGATATATTCATTTAATTGAAGAAATGCTCTCTTCACTCTCTCCGAAAGAAAATGAAATTAAAGAAGTCAAGCCATCTACTAATCCTTCGGAGCCCGAGCTCAAGGATATTTATATAAGATTTTAGTATATAAGATTTTACCGGAAGTACGGAACTCCCGGGTCGTTCTCCCAACGAGGGTGTAATGGAAAATCGATTCGTTGTTTAAAGGTCGAGTGATTTGAATAGGATAAAAATATTTTGGGTTTTGGAACTTAATAAGAAAGAAACAATTAAGCATGTAAAACAAGAAAGCTAAACACAAATAAGCAATTATGCAAATTAAACTAAAAACATATAAGTTTATGGGTTTTTGACTAATTAAAATGATAATGGTTAAAGTAAAGACAATAATAAAACTAGTAGCAAGTAAATAAACTAAAGTTAACGATAAAAGATAACAACTAAAAGTAACGAACTAAAATATGCTAAGCAAGCGAATAAGAAATATATGATGAAAAGATATACTTGTTAAGCAGATTATCAAGATCCTTAAGTGTGGTTTATTATTTCAATTAAGTCCTTTATTGATGAATTAATATCTTTTACAAATAATTCTTTTCTCACAACAATTTTTCATAAAGAGATATCAATATCTAGATTAAAACCCAATTATTTTCACGGCTTTTGCCCGCTTAAACAACCAAAATTTAAATCTAAGTAACTTAAAATTACTAACCAATAGATTTTCTAACTTTTATAAAACCGCACTTAATTCACGAAATAATCTACTCAACAAGTATATAAAAAGCCTACTCACTAAGCATAGCAAACCAACACATAGCAATAAAAATAAGCATAACTATTATACTAAACTTTATAACTACTAAAGATTCAAAAAGTAAAGAAAGTAGAACCCGGATGATGAAACAAGAGGAATAAAACCACCCGATCTTATAAGCACAAATTAATACAAAAGTTTACAACTTTATTAATCTTATCCACTAATTAGTAAGTAAAGTTTAAAACTTTATTCACCAACAAGCTTAAAAATTGCTAAAGCTTCAAACTTTATGTATTAAAAATGCTTAAAGACCCTTAAGCTCCGGCCTTAGCGGTAGATTGGGATTACACAAACAAAATCAAAACTTTAAGGGTTAGCACAATTATATAAATATAAACTTTTTAGAATAAAAAAAACTCAAATAATAGATAAAATAACCTTAATAAATCAAATCTTAACCACCAAACTCTCTCAAGGAGATATGCTCCCTCAAAAACTAATTTGGATATTAAGGTTAAGATTTAAAATACAAGATTTTTTTTATTTTTTTAAGAAAAGAGAAAATATTAAATAACTAAAACAATTAGGAAATTTAAAATAAAATAGTGAACTAAAAAAAATTAACCTTTTTTTTTCAAAATAAAAAAAAGACTAATTAAAAAAAGAAGAAAATAATTTCGGATTTTAATGTTTTTTATTTTTTTTTATTTATTTTTTTTTTAAAGGAAAGGAAATAAATCAAGGAAAAATATTAAATGAACTCTGAAAATTCCAAATATTTTTTAGAAACATAATAAAAGTGATAGAAACTCACAGAAAATGTTTTAGAATTTTCGGTATTAAATAAGTATTTTTTTTCGATTTTAATGTTTAAAATTGCAAATAAATCAAAATAAATAGTAAACTAGTTCAAAAAAATATGAAAACTTTACACTATCTTAAGAAAACTATGAGAAGCTACCAGAAATTTTAAAAATATTTTTTTTACGTTTTTTACTATTTTTTTAAAATAAAATTCGAAACAGATTTTTAAAGAAAAATAAAAAGAAACTGTTTTTTATTTTTTAAAAATACTAAAACAACTTAGAAAAATACGAAAATTTTATGACGAAAATAAAATATATTTTTGGATTTTTTGTAAAAAAGACAAGATTTTTAGAGACTTTTTACTATTTTAAGCTAAATAAAACAATAAAAAAGTAAACTTTAATAAAAATAAACAATAAAAAAACTAAACTTTTATAAAATTATAAATATGATATGTTGAGCGTGTGCACGAAGCGTATAAAATACACTCACACAATCTTACTATAACTCAACTCTTCATGGAATATTTTTATAAAAAGTTTTATAAAACTAAAATGAAATAAAAAGGATTAAGAGATGAGAAGAATAAAGAGATTTAAGACAATAAATAAATGAACAAACTTGCAAGAAATAAATAAAACTTTTATAAAACTAAATATGCATAAAAATTACAAGAGTTTGGATACAAAAATAAATAAAAGAGATGATAAAAATGAGGTGAGGATGTGGGTTTTTATAGACCCACAAGTTACACTTTGGCCCCTACTAGGGTTTTACAAATTTTCATTAAAGCCCCTAAACTATAAAATCTTGGCACAAAATTCCCCTCACAAAACTTGGTCCCCAAGTTTATTTTACGAATGTGTAGCAGAATTTTGATTGCATTTGGACTTGGTCTTGCGTTGGAATAGAGCTGGGCTTCACTTGGTCTTGGCTCTTTAATTGCAGTTGGATCTTCGCTGGGCTTGAAAGATGGACAGCAGCTGGGTCGCTGCTTCTTGGGCCTGTTCGTCATCTGGGCTGCTGATAGAGTGGATTGGGCCTCGATTGGACGTGGGGCAGCAGCTTTGATAGAATTGATTTGTGATAGTAAAAAATATTCCAACAATTTTGTCATTAGGATTTGAACCTATGACCTCTTGCTTGGCAAACATGCCTCCAACCACTAGACCAAGAGTCTTTTTGTGTTAAATATTGCATTTAATTTCCTTTTAACCTTCCTTTTTCTGCTGATCCATTTTTCCTTCTTTTAATTATTATCTTAATTAATTGCAATCTTCGTTCAGGCTTCGTTTAGTCTTTAAAATTTTCTTCTCTTGCCTTGATGCTCCAAATAAAATTATCAATGGTCCCGTAACTTCGTGCTCTTTCCAATCTCGTGCTCGTTTTTGTTCGGTTTTGTCTTCTTTTTGTCCATTTTACAATATCCGTTACCTGCACATACATAAACACAAAAACACAAATATTTATGGCTTTAGGGGTTAGTTTTTGGTCTTTTTGGTCCGGTTTTGATAACGAAAAGGTATATGTCTTTACATATACCACTATGGCACCGTCGTCTCTCACATTTAAACTTTCAAACCATAACCAATCTTGCACGTTACAAACTTGTTGAAGGTCTTCCAAGATTTCGGTATTCCAAAGACCATTTATGCTCAGCTTGTGAACAAGGAAAAAGCACTCGTGCTCATTTTTCTTTAAAGGTGGAACACAACTCTCAACATGTGCTTCATCTTCTTCACATGGATTTGTGTGGCCCAATGCGCGTGCAGACGATTAATGGCAAACGCTACATATTGGTAATTGTAGATGACTACTCAAGATGGACTTGGGTTTATTTTCTTCGAAGTAAAGATCAAGCTCCACATATGATCATCACCTTTCTCACGAAAATTCAAGTTCAGCTCCGGAACACAGTCAGACAAATCCGAACAGACAAAGGAACTGAATTTGTGAATCAAACTCTTCGTGCATATTATGAGAAAGTGGGAATTGAGCATCAAACATCAATTGCACGTACACCAGAACAAAACGGAGTTGTTGAAAGACGAAACCGTACGTTAGTGGAAGCTGCAAGAACAATGTTGATAAATGCAAAACTTCCCGATTACTTGTGGGCTGAAGTCGTGTCTACTGCATGCTACACTCAGAATCGTTCAATGATTACTACACGCCACAACAAAACACCTTTTGAGCTTATCCACAACCGTAAACCGAATCTCAAACATTTTCATGTATTTGGATCCCTTTGCTACCCAAATAATGATCGTGATGACTTTGGAAAGCTCAAGGCTAAAGCTGACATTGGAGTCTTTGTTGGATACTGTGAAAATTCTAAAGGATACCGGATATGGAATCTTCGTACAAGGGAGATTATGGAGACGATTCATGCAAATTTCGATGAACTTACAGAGATGGCTTCTGAGCATAACAGCTTGGAACTCGGACATAACCGTCTAAACTTCCCTCATACCCCATCATCAGCTGAACCAAGTTTACAACTTACACGACATCAAATGGAACAGCTATTTGCCCCTCTGTTTAGTGATGATATTGATTAACGTGCTCCAGATGTATCAAATGTTTCCGCTGCTCAACCTGATCAAAATCCAATACCTGATACACCTGATACAACAACTACTGTTGAGGAAGCACCTCCAATTGATTCTACAACAACATTCGAACAAACCGCATCAAATGACGCTGAACCAGCTGATGATCTTCTGAACAATGAAGTACCCCCACCTGCAGATTATGATCCAAATGCGTTCTTCAACCCTTTTGCAAATGCTTCTGCCACTTCTGATGTTGCGGAATCATCTACCAGTCATTTGAATCCTCCAAATTTGCAGAATGTATATCAACATCAATCCTCCACACATCGTTGGACTAAAGACCATCCTCTTGTGAACATCATTGGAAACCCGAATCAACCAGTCGTAACTAGACAACGCCTTCAGACTGACGGTGAACACTGCATTTATGCACTTACCGTTTGCCAATCTGAACCCAAAAATATTAAAGAAGCAATGACTTATGACAACTGGATTGAATCCATGCAAGAAGAACTTAATCAGTTTAAACGTCTTGAAGTATGGGAATTGGTTCAAAAACCAACAGGGGTCTATGTTATTGGTCTGAAATGGATTTGGAAAAACAAGTTAGATGCTGACGGTACGGTTATCAGAAATAAGTCACGTCTGGTGGCTAAGGGTTATAGACAAGAAGAAGGGATTGATTTCGAGGAATCCTTCGCTCCGGTTGCTCGACTTGAGGCTGTACGGATTTTTCTGGCATTTGCGGGTCACATGAACATCACGGTCTTTCAGATGGATGTTAAAACCGCTTTTCTGAATGGTAAACTGAAGGAAACGGTCTATGTTAGTCAGCCGGAAGGATTTGTTGATCCAGAGTTCCCTAATCACGTCTACAAACTGAACAGAGTTCCTTAAAGGTTCGGTCGACCCAACACTTTTCATACAATATCACGGGGAACAGATTTTAATCGTTCAAATTTATGTGGATGACATCATTTTTGGGTCAACACATCTAAAATACTCAAACGCTTTTTCAAAACTTATGAAAAAACATTTTGAAATGTCCTTGATGGGTGAACTTACATTCTTTCTTGGATTGCAAGTTCATCAATCACCCCGTGGTATTTTCTTGAGTTAGTCCAAATATGCTCTTGAAATATTAAACAAACATGGAATGCAAACCTGTGATACCTATGCCACACCAATGGCTCATACCAAGAAACTGGATGCAGATTTGCATGGGAAATTGGTTGACCCCACCAAATACCGAAGTATTATTGGGTCTCTCATGTATCTAACAGCCAGTAGGCCTGACATTGTATTTGTTGTATATCTTTGCTCCCGTTATCAGTCGAGACCAACTGAAACTCACCTCTATGAGGCTAAAAGAATCCTCCGATACATCAAGGGAACCATTAATTTGGGACTCTGGTATCCTAAGGATTCTGGTTTTGAACTAATAGCTTTTTCAGACGCTGATCACGCAGGTTTCTTAGATTCTCGGAAAAGTACTTCAGGAGCTTTACAATTTCTTGGTGATAAACTGGTGTCATGGCAATCGAAGAAGCAGGATTGTACATCGCTGTCCTCCACTGAAGCAGAATATGTCGGCGTGTTGTGCTCAAGTCATTTGGATGAGAACACAACTCAAAGACTATGGTTACGTATTTGACAGAATCCCGATGTACTGCGACAACCGAAGTGCTATTGCGATCTCTTGCAACTCTGTTCAACATTCAAAATCAAAGCACATCGATCTTCAATATCATTTCATCAAGGAGCATGTGGAAAAGGGTACCGTTGAATTATACTTCGTGGGTACTGAATACCAACTGGCAGATCTTCTCACCAAAGCCTTAGCTCCTGCTAGGTTTAATGAGCTGGTCCACTGGATTGGTATGAGGTGTTTGACTCCAGAAGAACTGGACAAACTTTTAAAACAATCTTAAAACCAGTCAAACACCAAAACCTCTTTTGTAAATATTTTCAAAAACAAAATATAAAAATATAAAATCTGATAAAATTCAAAAACATTCTCCTATCTAATTTCTTTCGAACATGTCAAGTACAAATCTTCCGTCAACACTTTACTTTTTCAACATTCAATATTTTCTCGGTAAGTGTTGAGGGGGAGAAAGTAAATATTTTTCGGTTTCATAAAACCTTGTACTTGCATGTTACCTCATCCCGGTTGTTTCTTTGATAATGTGGGTCACATTTCTGGTTTACTGACACTCCCCGGACTCAAATTCATAAAATTTCATTGTTTCTTAAGTCGAGGGGGAGCGTCGTCAAGTTTCTTTCCAATTCACAAATTTTGCGTAACCAAAAATGGATGTTATGGACTAAGAATGAAAATGGTTGAGGTGGAGGGACTAAGATTTCCAAAAGCTTAAACTACTTTTAATAAAATTCTCAACCTAATTTTTCAAAATACATTTAATTCATATCATTTATTACTCAACCACCAATCCCACGCCTAACATTTCATACTCAAATCTGTGCTTTGAACTCCAAATTTGTAAGTGTTTTCATGATCTTTGTGGCAATATAAACATTGATTTTTAATTTCACAAACATCCAACGGGTAGATTTTAAGTTTTGAGTGATTTTATATTCTACGCATATGCGTATGAACACAAGATCATCAAAGGGTGTTTATGATGCAAATTATTGTGTCAAAAGGCTTAAAAAACAAGTGTTATAAACATTTCCAACCTCAAAATCCACCCAGAAAACGTTATAAATGTGTTTCATGAATTAGGGATTAAGCGTAGAATTGGGTGTTTTCATTTGAAAGCATTTCTGGATAATTGGTTGGTTGTATGATGTTTAATACATGCTTACTTATTCTAAACCACCCATGAATCATGCCCAAATACATAAATTTTTGAGAAATTGAAATTTAGGGTTTATACTCGTTAGAAATGGGGGTTCTTGATTCATGTGACTTTAGGTGTTAAAACTTGTTGAAAATGTATCATTAGGCCTCTAAGTTATCCCGGAAACGATTTGGTGTCATTTCCATGGCTAGAATTCTTATTCGTAAGAATTAAACCCTAGGGTTTAAGGTTTAGGCATAAGAATTCTTACGCGTAACTATGTTTGAATATGATAACATGTGTGGATAAAAGGGATTGGATAATATGTTAATGAATGAGTTATGATGCATTTGTTTCAGGTTATTACGCGTGAAAAATTCAGATTCAAGGTTAACATGGACTTCTACGCATAAGGATCATCTTACGTGTAGAAAGTTACACGTAAGAGCAATCTTACGCGTAAGGTTCTACAAAGGGACTACGTGTATCCCGTGAAGGATATGTGTAAACAGTGAGGCCTAAGCCTAAGGTTCACTCTTACGAGTAAACCTTACACGTAAGCTCCCATATAAGCTTATGCGTAAGCTCTATGCCTAAGGCCCTCTTTTCCTTCGCGTAACATTTCTTACGCGTAAGTAAAGATCCTACGCATAAGCTTATGCCTACGCGTATGGTATACTGTTTACGCATAAGCTTGCAAATCCTACGCTTAAGCCTAATTTTAACCATAATTGTGAATTGTTACGCGTACAAACTTGTAAATAAACTAATCATAACGTCACAAAAACAAAATGTCACTAATAAGCATAAATGGTTAATATGTTGTGAAAATAAGTGAAAACTTGAACTTTAAAACTCAAAGTTAATCAACTCACGAAACTTATCACGACTACTTTGGACTATTGGACAAACAAGTGACATTGGACTCGTAACATTCATTAACATATCATAATCAGTAATTGGTCAATAAACTCAACTTTTGACTAACGTAATGTCTTTCGATATGTTGGTTCTTTTGGCTAAATATCTTTCAGATCACGAAATGGACGTCCAAATGGAAAATGTTGATGCACCAAATGTTCTTTCAATGGAAGACATCTTCCCCAACGGTTACTCTATGAAGATTGGGAAGAACAACCTCAGAGTTGATTTTGACAACTTCACTTGCTCTGAGTCTTCTTGTCAGATTGAAGTGGATATTCTGAAGACTCACCCATACCAGAACATGCTCACAAATTCTGCTATTGTGCCGGAGATCTATGTTCACCAATTCTGGCACACGATGCAAAAGGTCAAAGGTCAAAGTGCTGTGACGGTGACGCTTAACCACAAACAAGTCACCATCACTCCTGCAGATTTAAGGGTTGTTCTTCTTCTACCAACCATTGAGCCTACTGAGTTCTCTTCTACTCCTACGGAAGAGGTCGTTCTCCAATTCATGGTCGATATTGGCTATGATGAAGCTGATGGAGTTATCACAAAACACTCCTAAGTAGATCTCAAGAATATTCCTCAACCATGGAGAACACTGTACATTATGATTGCTAAATCCGTTTCCGGACATGACAGTGGCTATGAGCATCCGAAGCTCATGGAACTTCAAATCTTTTGGGGCATGGTCAACATGAAACACATCGAATTTGCAGCTCTGATCTGGGACGACATGATGACTTACCTGAAAAGGCCTGGCTCCAAGATCCCTTATGTTAGATACACAAAATTGTTGATCAAAAGGATTCTTGAAACCAATCCAGATATTCCCCAAAGACTTGAAGACCCCAACCATCACTCCATGCTACTTGAACCCACATTCAACATGGTCAGATTCAAAGAATCAACCACGAAAAAACAAGGTGTAGTGTTGCCAGATTATCTTCTTTCTGATGTTATCAAAGGACTTCAATCGTACAAACGATATCTGGTAGCAGTTGAAGCAGGAAAAGTAGGTTTCATTGATGCTAAGTCTTCTGGTACACCCGTTAGGAAGACCAGGAGAGGCAGTGCAGGAAGTGTTATAAGCACTGGAAGTCCCCTCAAGTATCCAAAGAGGAATCCTTCCCGTAAAAGGAAAATTCCATCTAAAGATGCTGATGGATCTGGACACACACCTTGTGTCAGTGATATTTTGTATTATATTAATAAGCACGCGGAATTTACTTAGTAATACTTAGAAGATGGATTATATGATGTATTGTAAGTGAACACAGATTAAACACAAAACTAAGCTCCAATATTATTAATGAATAATACGAGTGATCTTGCTTATCACTAGGGTTACACCTTGAAGCTTATGTGAATGATACATATGTAAGTAAGTACCTAAGACAATGACCTAGGACCTCCTTTTATAGTACAAGGAGTCCTTTACAAGATAAGTATAAAGCTAACAATATAGAATATACACAAGATCTTTTCTATACTTATCTAAACACGTTTTCCTAACAATTATCTAATAGCAGTGGTAATAATGTGCCAGCAGTGGTAATACGTTTCCACTGCTAGTGCAATACTTAGCAGTGTCTTCCACAGCTATCAGTGGTAACAGATTATTCACAACAGATGCTATCCCTATTCCTAAACCGGAACCCAAAGTAATGGACGAGGACTCCGAGGACACTGAAACAGATGAAGAGATTATCTACTCTGAATCTGCAACCGATGATACTCAAACCATTGAAAAACCTCTAAGTCCCAAGTCTGATAAAGGGAAAACTCCAGTGCAAGAGCAGGAAGAAGAGAGCTCAGAAAAAGAGCCACTGGATGAAGACAGAGACTATAGAAAGAAGTTGAAGAATCTCAGACTCCAACATGTTGCTCAGGAATTCAACCTACAACAAACTCGTGACCCAGGCGGTTCAAGTGGTGGTGCACTATCCACACCAGTTTCCGATGCGGTTAATCAACCCGATAAGGGAACTGATACCACCACCCACGAACAACAACAAAAGCAACTAGAGGATTCTATCACCTATGACTTTGAGGAACCGGAAAAGGAGACGACTGAGAAAATTACTGATGAAGATGTTGTAGCTGCGACTAATGAAAAACCAGAAAAAGAAGCGCAAGCAAAAGCAGATGAAGAAGCTAGGATTCAGGCGGAAGAAAAGGCTCAAGCCGAAAAGGAAGCCAAAGATTATCTTCTAGACAGTCTCGCACGTAGCAAAGAAAAAACTTCTGAGCCACCAAAGGACCCTGAGTCTCCTTATGTCTCATCATCATCAGACTCATCTTCTCACTCATCACCTCCACCATCCAAAGGCACCACCAGATCCGCATCTAGATCGATAAAGAAGCCAACCGACACTTGGGCATCCCCGAGCTAAAACAAAGATTGTTAAAGCTGTCAAGCAAGTAAGGAAGAAAGACGTAGTCAATAAGAAACTCAATCAACTCGCCGACATAGTCAATCTTCTTCAAAAAGGGATATACGAGATGTTGGCATAAAGGGAACAGATCCAGAAGTTTCTCAATCGAGATGTACAGGGTGAAATGAACAAGACGATTAAGGAATATACTCATAAGTTTCTTCTCGACACTGTTCCTGGCATTACTAGAGAGATGTTCACCAGACAACTTTATCCAAATCTCATGCAATTGGTCAAGCAAACAATGCAATCTACTCCGGTAGCAATGAAAATCAATCCAATTGAGCCTAAGGTTGTCTCTGATGCAGAGATGATATCCAAGCTTGTGCTACAAATGTCTAAACGATCTGCAACGTTTACTTCTGATGAAGCTAAACTGTTTGAGGCATTGCTGGAATTTCAACTCAAAACCTAATGCAAAGCGGCAGCTGAAAAGGCTAAGCGCCCAAGAGACGATGATGATCAGGATAAGGATAAAGAGTCGAAACGCAAGAAGAAATCTGATGACTCCTCCTCTATGCCACCACCACCCCAAAGAACCTCCACCGAAAGAAGATCTCCTCCACGTTCTGCTGCTACTAAGAAACCTCAGGATTCTGAGTCTCCACCACAAACAGAGAAAACCGGTGATCACTTTGAATACACTGGTGGTGATGATGAAGAAATTCCTGAGCCCCAAAAACAACCCACCTCTTCTACCACAACTAAGAAACCAGAATCATCATTAAAGCCAAAGCAAAAGAAGAAGAAGACCGTTGTTGTCTCATGGCTAGATGAAGATACTACCGATGAATATGACTGGTTTTCTAGACTTGTTGATGCTACCCCTTCATTACCAGAAGGTCAAGAAATGGTAGATGGCCATACAATGGAGCATGTGAAGCTGTTACAGGAAAAGTTTAACGTGAAGAAGATGACTAAGGCAGAGTTGAGGCGAATCAAGAATGATGCTTTTCAACTACTTAAAGACAGCTCAGAAAGTGCAATTTAAGTCGAATATCATCTTGATAACATTGCTCGAGCCATGTCTAACAACATTGATTGGCTCAATCCTGAATCAAACATTGACTTCACCAGACCTGACAAAGCTCCATACTACACTGACTGGACCAAACCTCTACCTACTATTGGCCGACCGGATCAACCCAAGATTTCATTCCGCTATTTCTTCAAAAACGACCTAGAGTTTCTTCTACACGGTAGCGATGTCTCTAAGAAATACGCTACATCACTCACACTCCCTTTCCCGGCAGCAATATACTCCAACAACATAGCCATCGAGGAAGACGCCACACACATGTTTGCTGACAAAGTGGAAAAGTATGACCTCGATGCATTGTATGGGATTCATCATTGGCCTGAACGCCAAAGAATCTACTACAAAACCTGCCAAGTTCTTAAGTCGAAGAAGGAAGTGTTTAGTGAAAAACGGATAATTGCAATTCAACATGTTACTCTTTCGTCAAAGTGGGACTACACATTCCTTAAGAAAATAGTGGTCAAACAACAAGACGAAGAGGAATATGACTTCTGTGAAGCAGATTTTCCGAGATTGTCGCTGGATGACATTGAAGATATGTATCTTGCCAAGGTACAAGGACGAATGCGACATTTCTCTACAACTATCCAACGCGAGTACATCAAGTCACTGTTAATCTTCATCATAAGCATTGTGATCCAAGAACGTGTAGAAGACATTCAACTTGCCGTGGAATCCTATCAGCAACGTGTTAATCTCACAAAACCTCATCTCGATCTTCCTGGCATAAACCAACTTGCTCAATACACCCTTATCAAGAAACCATTTGGGGTAGTCTACAGAAGTGAACTACACCACAATTGCTTCATGGCGTGCAAAGAGCTTCACAAGTTTGGAGATCATACATTGAAGAAAGTCAGGGACGGATTAGCTTATCGGTTAAAGGAGATACATGACGGCATAGGGTCACCGAAGAGATGGAATTCGAGGGAAAGAAGGGATGTTAAGAAGATCATCACGCGGATTGATGAAAGGTTGTTTAGAAGGGATCAGATCAGAACTTTGGAGAGTTTCGTTGGTGGTCGTCCAAGCATATCTCTCACGGGCTACCAACGTCCAGAACGCATTCCCGGAGTTATTGTTGGAATACCTGAGACTCCTGGTACCCCTTGATTTGTTTCCTTATCATATTTTGGATGTGTGATTTTTTATTTAAATATGGCTTGTGCACACATAACAGTGTACAACCCGTGCTTGTAATGAAAGGACCCAGTGGTACGCTTCAGTGCCACAATCCTATAAAAGGAGCGAAAGCTTCTTACTTTTGAGTAAAACTAATCAAAACTTTCATTTTTCAAAGTTTTGCTCAAAAGGACAAGTACTTCCCCTTATGATTTTTTCAAAACCTCAAAAGTTAATATCACTTGTTGAGGGGGAGTATTTGCTTAAAAAATTTGTTTACAAAATTGTTCTTCGTGGTAATCTTCCCGCAAAACTCGAAATGGACATATTCGATATCAAATTTTGTCAAAAGTAACATTTATATATGCCATTTTTGAGAGGGAGAAAAATTATGTGATAAGAAATATGTTGTGAATTGCTATTGAATCCTCGTGATAAAGACCTAACCAATGAATTGACGAGCTCTTAAATGTTAGTAACTCGAAAAGACTTGTCCGGGACGGGTAATAACTTCAAGCTAGTTCGCTAGTGATGTAAACGTGTCTCGCAAAGGACTTGTCTGAGTAGAATGTACCATTCGAGAAACTCTTGGTAGACATGAACTTTGACGGGTTTGACAACCTTTCGAGGCTTGTCCACAACTTCAAGGTAGTTATTAGAGCTAGTTGTCACCTAAAAGCTGACAATGTATCTCTTTCACTATGCAACGTAACCGTGTCTCGCGAGGAATTGTCTATCTTGAGTTGATCAATTCAAAAGTGCGCGCTCTTCTCTCACCGTGCAGATTTCTGTCAAAATACTTAAGCACGTGTGGAGAGGGAGTATTTCTGCAATACTAAACTCTTTCAGTGGTACAAAATGTTTTTACTCATAACCACTTTGAGAGATTTTTTCATGTAAATGGTTTTATGGCAACATAGGTTAGTCATGGAGTTATAAGGTGACTAAGGTTAGGAATAACCATCCTATGATCCACCAGAGCCGGAGGGATCTACCCAAGGACACCACCAATTGTTAGAATTTAGAAGTCCTTAGGTATGATTATAAAAAAGGAGAAAATGAGAATCGGAGAAAGAAGGAGTTGAAGAATTAAAAAGAAATGTAAAGAAAAGGGTGAAAAGAAATAGCCCTCCAAATTATTCAACTTAGGGCAGACACCGGGTTCAATTCATATGCTACTGGCTGTCACTAGATGACACCGGTATTGAAGAACAAAGTCGTCATAGACCCAGTAACCCATGCACTAAACCTTCTTAACCACTCAAGTTTTTCTCAACAGAAGCTTGTTTCATTCTCACAGGGAACCCTACGTAAACTATTGGCTTTCTCTTAGAGATTGCTGGTATTGAAAAAGGAGACCCTCTCCCTAGTCTCCGCTTAGGAAAACCAAAGCGCACTATTGAGTCTAGAGCCACGAGATTCATCAAAATATCTCTTAGGAACACTCGACATTTCATCACTTGTCGTTCAACAATAAGGACGCAAGTGATACATTATCGAGTCCTTCACAGATCTTAGCAATCTGTCTAGAACATTTATGAGGGGTTCACATCTGTGATCCTCAGTGATTGAATGGAAACTCCTGCCAGGGTCAACATCAAACACCCCTGACAGCAGGTCACTTCGGTAACTCCTAGTGGGTTACGCTTAGTGTGTCTCAAACGGTCTACAGTCGTGGGGTGATGCTTTGGTGTACCTCAGCGACTCAGCTGAACTGTAGGTGTACTTCGGTACATCGCGTTATCTCACTTGTGGGAATCTAGTTTAGGAACAGCCTTTGTGAGAATTAGAGACGTGTTTTCACACTATGCTGTTAACACACTCGAAGTTCAAACTTGTAAAGCGCTGGATTATTTCTAACCCATGTTTTATGTTTTCTTCTTATGGATGCTCGCGGGTGGAAAAGATCGTGCAGATTCTCCACATGCTCATACCAACATCAACACTAATTGAAATTCTCTCAAAAGGCAACACAAAGTCAGAATGATTCTTCGTCAAAGCCAAAGAATCTACAAAGTTTAAAGACTGAGAGAACTACATCAGTACTAATATCCAACGTTAAAGAGTGTGTGAGCATGTTGGAGAAAGACGTGGAGACACTGGAGCAACGAAGCGGACCTAATGCAGATAACCACAACATACTATCACTACCACCACAAAGAACAAAGATCAAAGAACAAAGAAAATGAAGACGTCAAAGCTGAAAAACTTCAAAGTAAACAAGATCCCTACACTGGGGAGATTGTTGGAATCAAGACACTTCTTCTCATAAGAAAGAAGAATGTCAGAAGACGTCAAAGCAACTATTACATCAGCACCTACAACGTTTATCACTCAAATCATCAATTACCAACACTTAGGGGGAGATTGTTGGAATCACTCCTAAACCTTATTTCAAGTGTTTGTAATCAATATGTAATAGTTAGCTTAATTAAGGCTTTTAAGTTAGTAATCAAGGTTAGGGTCATGTAGAAAGCCTAAGAGCCTATCCAAAAGCCCAATAAGTAAAGGAAGGGAGCTTGAGTGTTGCCCTAGCTCCTTCCCTATAAATACCTTGTAAACTCCCATTTGGGAGTTGGTTGTTCACTTTCACATTTATTCTATGCATAATCTTTCTCTCATATTATACGCATAAGTGTGTGTGTGTTCATCCGATCCTTTCTTACCTCTTTTCTTCATATTGATGCTTGTGTTACAAACATGGTGACCTAACATTTCCTACATTACAAGCATCACAAAAGTGATGTTCATATTTTAACTTAGGTAGATCTCTTACTAGATCTTTGGATGATAGCGATTGAAGAAGTCGCATATTGGCATGACCCAATCTTCGATGCCATAAGGTCGAAGTATCATCCATAGAGGTAAGACAAAGTTTGTCTTTAGGTTCATTACCGATTTTAATGACATAAACTCCATGTTTCCTAATTCCTCTTCCTATGGTTATGCCATTTTTTAATATCTTACTACCGGTTTCGGTAAAAAGTACATTGCACTTTTTATCACATATTTGTCCTATACTTAAGAGGTTAAAGTTTAGGTTTTCTACGTGACACACATCGTTAATGGTTAGAGATTTGTTAGAAATCATACTGATGGATCTGGACACACACCTTGTGTCAATGATATTTTGTATGATATTATTAAGTACGCGGAATTTACTTAGTAATACTTAGAAGATGGATTGTATGATGTATTGTATGTAAACACAGATTAAACACAAAACTTAAGCTCCAATATTATTGATGAATAATACGAGTGATCTTAGCTTATCACTAGGGTTACACCTTGAAGCCTTTGTGAGTAATACGTAGGTAATTTTCTAGTACCTAAGACAATGACCTAGGACCTCCTTTTATACAACAAGGAGTCCTTTACAAGATAAGTATAAAGCTAACATTATAGAATATACACAAGATCTATTCTATACTTATCTAAATACGTTTTCCTATAGCAGTGGTAATAATGTACCAGCAGTGGTAATACGTTTCCACTGCTAGTGTTAATCCGAGCAGTGTAAACCACAACTATATGTGGTAACGGATTATTCCCAACAATCCTCCCCTAAACTTATGATTTCTCTGCAAATCAATAAGTTTCTTCAATATGCATTATCTTCAAGGATTTGGGGAATTCAACCAAATACTTTACTTCTTCCTTAACTTTTGAATAGCTCTGGAGCATTGATCTTGAAGCCTATGTAATAATGCTCTGACCTTCTCATTGTCTTCATGAACTCTTATTGTTGTACATAACATCACTGTGAGAGTTCCAGCTCTGAGTGGATATTCTTTCTCAGCAAGCATGAATGCATCTTCTCCATTTGCTGTAGAGACATGATGAACTTCACATGAGTCATAATAAAACCATTTAGTACCAGGACATGTGCATGAGAATTTCCAGAAATCATCATTAACATTTGGTTCATAGAGCCTTCCAAGATTAATCCATAACTGCATCTCCTTCATGTCTTTGAGATCTTGAGTATTAAACCTTTCTTGAACTAACCTCCATAGTGTATCAAGGTCATCTCTGTCAAAAGCTTTTATATGATCTTCAAATTGAATGAATGATGAAGTTTCACCACCTAGCCTTGTAATCTTCCATGTTGGAGCAAAATTGCTAGTAGTGTAAACTTCCCAATCAATGATAGGATGTCTTACTTGCAGTGGTTCTGGATAAAAATCTTCTTCTACAACCACAATCATTCCAGTCAGTTGTTCTTCAGTGAATTTCTCAGTAGGAATTTCTGGTTCTTCAGCAACCTTAGTCTTCTTAACAGTTTGAGAATCACTTTCTTTGGCCTTTCTCTTCAATCCAGGAAACCTTCTTGGTTCTTCTTCAGAGCCCATTGCAATAAAATCTTTATCTTGTTTTTGAACTCTGTAGTAAGCTCTTTCAACTTGATCATCAGACATTCCTTTGAATTGATGCTTCTTCCAACCACCAACATGACAATAATAAGTCTTCATATATGAGAGAACTTGTGCTTTGGTTGGTTGTCTTGATTTCTTTTGGCCCTTTTTGACTGTACTAATCACATCTTCAAGTGCTTGATGGTTCTTCATTTGAATGAAATCCTTCAACTGAGCAGTACTTTGTTCTTCAGTTAAGGATGCATCAGCTACAAGGTCAATTGCCTTTTTCTTGATTATTGGATTATTAGCAATCAAGAACTCAATATCTTCTTCAGAAGGAACATAACTAAACTTTGAAGTCGTCTCTCTAAGAATTGTAGGTTGAACAGTGAAAAGTGGATCTTCTTCCATTCTATCCAATCTTTTAGTCTCCAAAAAGCTTGCAACTTCCATTTTTTCAAGCTTTTTCTTTTCAGCAACTTGTTCTTCAGAGATCTTTTTAGCAAATTCTTTATCATGAGCAATCTGAACTTGTTCTTTCTTTGAAATCTTTCTTCCAGGTTGCTCTTGACTTTCCATAACTGCTTTACCTTTGTCTTTCTTCAGTTTATCAAATTCTTCACTTGTAGTGGCAATATTTGGCTCTGCAGTGGAAATTGAATCAGTGGTAAAATCAGTTGCAGTACAGAAAATGTCTTGATCATCAAGCTGCTCTCCTTGAGTATTAGCTTCCTTTGCTCCTTTACTAGTATCTCCTTCATCTTCAAAATCAATTTTCCTCCCCTGAGTTTCAGCACTTGTTTTCCTCCCCTGTTTGGGAGAATTACCCAAATCTTGATCAAAACTAGCTGAATCACCATCATTAGGTGAGGATGAAGATGAAATCACCAACTTTGCAGTTTTCTTGTGCTTTTTCAACCCCTGCAACTCATTCTTCAAAGTCTGAATCTCTTCTTTTAAGTGTTTAACATCCTTGGCATGCTGCTTCTTGACATGTGCCAAGTCCTTCTGTAGAGATTCAACCTGCTTGGCTAACTTTGTACACACAACCATCAATTCCAATTGTTGCCCACTGACCTCGTCACTTCCAACTGTGTTACCTGTTGGGAGAGGTGAATCATGGGGCATTGGCTCAGATTCCTCCCTAGTTGGACTAGGTTGAAGTCTAGAACCACCACTGCTTGTTCCTAGACCAAAAGGTTCAGAAACTTGCTGTGTTATCATGAAAGAAGGTTGCTGTTTGCTCCTCCTCTCATAGGTTTGAGAAACTGGTGGAGTATAATCAATGTTTGGAACAAAGATTATGGGTGTGTTTTGTTCACTTGTAATCTTTGAAAGCATTTGAGGTAAGAGTGTTGTAAAAATCATGTTACCATCTTTGTTCATGTTTTGAAAAAATTTAGGCTTTAGGAAACTGATTTCATAAATATTAGTATGGGGTTGCAGTTGAAACTCATTTAGCACTGCTTGCACAAACCTTGGATACATTAAAATTTTTGTTGAACTCTTTACATTGCCAGTCATACTTGTAAAAATATAATTTGACCAGTTAAAAATCTTATCAATGGCTAGACAAACCAAAGGGTAAGCCATGGTTGAACTAAATTGCTCATAAGATGTTTTCTTTGGACTGAGACAATGTAAAAGAGTATGAATCAAAAATCTCCATTGGGGACAAAAACCACTCTTTTTGAAAGTAGCCTTTTTATCAGTGGTATCATACCCCATGGATGATAAAGTATCATGAATTTCGGACATAGGTAATGTGATGAGACCATTGAGATCACCCAATTGGAGAACTCTCCTCAAGGATGCCTCAGTAACATCAATAGTTACCCAATCCACAGTGGCTCTTAGAGCATCCACTGTTTCATGTGTATCTCCATTCTCAAGTGTTATGGACTTAGCAGAAGTCCAAAACTGTTTGATTTGAGAGATATAGATTGTGGGTTTTAAAAGCAAAGCATACCTTATATGAGAGGTATTGAGAAAGTCCATAATCTAATGAAAAACAGGGCCACTCTTCTCGTGAGACTTTTGTAGGTAGGCCACTAGGTTGTGCTCATCTGCAAATTTTAAAGGTGCCATAGAAACTTTTGTTGAAAAATGATAGTATGTCACTAAGAATTGAAGTAATAACTAGCCAATTGAGAGAGAACGATATATAGGGTTAGGGTTAGGGTTTAAGATTATTGCGCAAGAAAAATTATCTTTAGAAAGTATTTATCTTTAAGAGGATAAATAACAATATGGAAAGTAGATAATTTCCTTAAAATTGTAACCCTATATATATGGAAATCAGTGGTTACTTTCAACGGCTAGTAAAAAATAAGTTACTGACACAATCAGTTGTAACGGCTAGAACAACAATGGTAAAATAACACTGTCAGTGGAAACTGTGAACTAGCAGTGGTAATTTTTCACAAAAAATTTCAAAGAGCAGTGGTAAATAAAATCATTTGAAAACTAGAATGCTCTTATCATAGTTTTTAGCAAACTACCAGTTATCAACGGATTTGATATGTCTTTACCATGAGGCATTTGCTATGGACTAGCCAACTCTTAATCATAAAGAATATGGTGAGTTGATAACCATATAGTTTTTGGTAAACTATCAACCATAAACGGATTTGACAAGTCTTTACCAGTAGCCGTTTGCTCTGGACTAGTTGATTCTTATGTGGATTAGACATGGTGAATCAATAACCATTTGTTGTGTATCTCAGATATACACCTTTTAAGATCAACTCCCATCAAAGCTTCATAAAAATTTAGACAGGAATACAAGCAAACATATACAAACTCATACAACAATTTCAGTACCCAACAGCCTCCCCTCAACACCAGAGAACATTTTGACAAAAATTTTATGGGTTTAGCATTCCAATACTTATTACCAAGTATTGAAATCTTCCCACATCAAGTCCTTTTGTTAATATATCAGCATAGTTGTCATCTGTATGAATTTTGACAACTTGAATTAGTCCCTTTTCATAGCAATCTCTAATGAAATGGTGTCTAATTTCAATATGTTTGGTCTTTGTGTGTTGAACAGGATTCTTAATGATGCAAATGGTACTGCTATTGTCAATATGGATGATGGTATTCATGAAATTGTACCCATAGTCCAAAAGTTGATTCTGAAGCCATAGAACTTGAGCACAGCAACTTGCATCAGCCATATACTCTGCCTCAGTTGATGAATTAGCCACCATAGTTTGTTTCTTGCACTGCCATGACACTAATCTGTTTCCAAGAAATTGGCATCCACCTGTTGTAGATTTTCTATCCAAGCTAGCTCCAGCATAGTCACTATCTGAGTAAGTAACCAGATCTAAAGGAGAATCTCTGGAGTACCACAATCCCAGAGTAGGAAATGCTTTAAGATATCTGAAAATCTTCTTCATAGCAGTCAAGTGAGAGAACTTGGGAGTAACTTGAAACCTTGCACAGGCACACACTGCAAACATGATGTCTGGTCTAGATGATGTAAGATACATCAAAGAACCAATCATAGACCTATACATGTGCACATCAACTGCTTCACCACTATTTTCCTTCAGGAGTAGATGTGTAGTCTTGTCTGCAGGGGTGCTTGATGACTTTGCATCAGTGAACTTGAACTTTCTTAGTATCTCAGCCACATATTTATCTTGATTGATGAAAATACCATCTGGCCTTTGTATTACTTGAAGTCCCAAAAAGAATGTGAGTTCACCCATAGAACTCATCTGGAATTCTTCTTTCATTAGTTTCTCAAATTCTTTGCACATCTCTGTCTTTGTAGATCCAAAAATGATATCATCAACATACACTTGAACAAGCAAGATATCATTCTTGTCTTTCTTGATGAACAAAGTTTGATCCACCCTGCCTCTATGAAACCCATTAGCAAGAAGATAAGTAGTTAAGGTTTCATACCATTTCCTTGGTGCCTGATGCAAGCCATACAAAGCTTTAACTACCCTGTATATTTTGTTAGGATATTCAGGGTCTTCAAAGCCTGGAGGTTGTGAGACATAAACCTCCTCATCTATCTGCCCATATAGAAAAGCACTCTTTACATCTATTTGATAGACTTTAAAGCCCATAAAGGATGCGTAGGCTAAGAACAGCCTAATTGCTTCAATTCGTGCAACTGGGGTAAACACTTCTTCATAGTCAATACCCTCCTCTTGAGTGTATCCTTGAGCCACAAGCCTAGCTTTGTTTCTGATAACAATTCCTCTTTCATCCTTCTTGTTTCTGAACACCCATTTAGTACCTATTACCTTCTTGCCAGAAGGCAAATCACAAAGCACCCATACTTTTTGAAGCTTGAATTGGAGCAACTCTTCTTGCATTGCTTCTACCCAACTTTCATCTTCAAGTGCCTTGTAAACATTCTTTGGCTCCATTTGTGACAGAAAACACATAAAGAGACATTCATTCTTGCCTTCATGAATCTTAGATTCATATATTTTACTAATGAATCCATGGACAGCAGGCAGCTTTGTTTGTCTTCTAGTCTTCACAGGTGAATAGACATCCCCAATCACATTTTCAAGTGGATGTGATTTATGAATAGAAGTGTGGGGAGTCTGAGGAACTGCAATTTCACTAGGCATATTTGAGATTTCAGCATCATTGGCTTGAGCTTCCTCTGTAACTGGAGTTGTAATTTCCACATCTGGTGTTGCAGTGGAAACATTTTGCCTACCAGTGGAATCTAAATTTCCACTGCTTTCAGAATTTTCAGTATTCAAGTTGCTACTTCCTTCCTTTTCCAAATCACTAGAAGGGTGAGCATCTCCAGTTTTTGGTATATCATAATTATCTGCATAGTCCCAAAGAGGTAGACTGAATTAATCTTGATCATCTGCATGATCCTTGCTTGGTTCATCATCATCAAAAAACTCTTCTGAACCTGCAAAATCAAAAGAAGATGTTCCTGTAGAAACAGGCACATAATTCGTAGTATTTGTTAGAGTATCAAGATCAAACAGCCTTTCTGGACCAGTTCCTTTGAGATTTACTTTGTTTTCCAGGAACTCCACATGCAGATTCTCTTCAATCTTTTGGGTTCTTAAGTTGAATACTCTGAAAGCTTTGCTAACCATAGAATACCCAACAAAATACCCTTCATCAGATTTTTCATCAAACTTGCCCAGATAATCTATGGTATTGAGAATAGATACATGACATCCAAATGGTCTCATAAAGTCAAGGATAGGTGGTCTACCCCTAAATAATTCATAAGGTGTCTTGTTCTTTGTCTTTACCAGTAAAACCCTGTTTTGCACATAGCATGCAGTGTTAACTGCTTCAGCCCAAAAAGTGATTGGCAATTTAGAATCTGCCAACATAGTTCTAGCAGCCTCTATCAGTGTCCTGTTCCTCCTCTCAGCAACACCATTTTGTTGAGGAGTTCTAGCAACACTAAATTCTCTTTTAATACCTTTATCTCTGCAAAAATCATCCATAGCTCTATTCTTGAATTCTGTCCCATTGTCACACCTAATGATTTTAACTTTCATATCATATTGGTTTTCTACTTCTTTCATAAAGATCTTGAGGATGCCTGTTGTTTCATCCTTGGTTCCAAGAAAGAAAACCTATGTAAACCTGCTAAAATCATCAGTTACCACTAGACAATATTTCTTTAGATTTAAGCTGCTCACTGATGTAGGACCAAATAAGTCCATATGTAACATTTGAAGTGGGTGAGCAATAGAGTTAACCAACTTTGACCTGCAAGAAGCTCTGTGTTGTTTGCCTTTAAGACAAGCCACACAGGTTTGATCATTTTCAAATCTTTTATGAGGTAAACCTCTCACCAAACCATCTTTGACAATCTTGTTAATGGTTTTGAAGTTAACATGACCAAGCCTTCTATGCCATAACATGGATTCATCCATTGTGGCCTTTGCAAGCAAGCAAGCATAATCATCTTTAGCAACAATATTGTTCATATCAAAGCTATATAGGTTGCCTTTTCTAGGAATTTTAAGAAGAATCTGACTTTCATCAGGCATCTTAAAATCCTTAGAGAGAACAAAGCACATATCTTTGGTAAAAAGAACATTGTTCATTTTGTCACACATTTGTGACACACTAAAAAGATTATACTTAAGCTCTTTTACATAGTACACAGGTTCAAAGTCCAAGTTACCAGTTTTGATTACACCTTTACCAGCAACCTTTCCATTTACTCCACCTTCAAAACTGACATACTGTCCATCATAATGTTCAAAATCTGAAAGATAGGACTTGTTGCCAGTCATGTGCCTTGAACACCCACTATCTGTATATCCTTGATCTGATCTTTTTGTCCTTGGATGTTCCTGCACATAAGAGTAAAGAGTTAGTTTCTTTTGGGGACCCAAGCCATGATTGACTTGGATCTGCCTCGTGTATCAATATAGTTAAATCTATCAAAGGTCATTGATACACCATTGGGATTGGTTGTAGAGGTATTTCCTTTAGGTTTCCATTCCCAACGTGCTGAGGCCTTCACAGCATTGCCCATGTCCCCCCCTTTTCTTGTTTACAACCCTTGCAGTGGTAACTTTTGAATGAGCAGTGGTAACTGTTGGTTTGTTTTTAGGTACCCACTGTTGGTTATAATGAACCTTATTATTCTGAAAAGTTCCTTTCCCTGTTTGTGCAGATTTTGCAAAAGTTGTTTTGGACTTTGCACTTTTAACAGATGACTTAGGGTGAGCAGTGTTAACAGTTTTTGCAGTGGCAAAAGTTTTGAGGCCACTTCTTAGTTGAACTGCTCTTGGGACCATTTTGCAATGTGAATTAGGGTGTACATTATTTTGAAACATGTTAGAATTCACCCTTTTATTCTCATGGACTTCCCTTCTCCCATTATGATAGTCATAATAAGCATGTAAATGATCAAAACTACCACAGATATAGCATGCCTTATTGTACATCACAAAATCACTACCTAGTTGTTGAGATTTAACATGATTCCAACTCCTCTGGTTACCCCTAGGAGCTGTAGGCTTGTTCCTATACATCTCAGCATACCTTACAGTTGATCTAGGTTTATTAACTGGTTTCCTAGGTTCCTCTGTAACAGTATTAACAACTTTTGGGATAGAAGTCTCTACATTCTTTTTAACATTCTCATCAACAACAGATGAGTCACTAGCACTCTCAAAAACATCATTATCCTGCTTAATCTCTTCCTCACTTTCACCATTGTGTCCTTTAAAGGACCATATTCACGTTCAAGGTCCTGAAACTCTTCTAAGCCTGTATGAGCTAAATCTATACCTGGAGGTGAATGAACACCCCTTAGAGGTGGAGGCACAGTATTATAACCCATACCAGACTTAACTTTACTATGTACTTGAGCATTCCAAATTTTATCAATTGACTTAGACTGATGATAACATGTGTCTAATGTTAAATTGACATTTTCATTTTTCTTTTGAAGTTTTTTCAACTCATTTTGATATGCTTCATTCACAGCTGTTTTATGTTCTACCTCTCTTCTAAGAAGAATCATATCATCATTATATTTTGTCTCATTTTCTCTATAGTGATCTATTTGTTTCTCTAATACTGCTATAGCTCTCCTAAGGTTAGACACAGTATAATTAGCAGTATATAACTCTTGTTTTTCATTAGAATATAAATCATTAAGCCTTTTAACTTCTCTAGCAGCCCTACATGTTTTAGAATAACTTTCAAAGTTTTGTACCTCAGAGTCAGAGAAAGACATGAGAGCAAATTCAGTAGCAACAAGAGCAGCATCTGAATGTTCTTCTTCTTGTTCATCAGCCATGAAACTCCAATCATAGCTCACACCATCAATAGCCAACATTGCCTTTGGTTCTTCCACAGTTGGTTCCTTCTTTTGCTTGTACCAAGTAGACCTTTTGTCCTTGGTCTTTGGTCTTCTACACTCTCTAGCAAAATGTCCAAACTTGTGGCAATTAAAGCACTCCACTTTCTTCTTATCAAAGCCTGCAGTTTCACTACCATTGATGTGAATAGGCTTGCCAGTCTTCTTGTAGAATTTCCTAGCTCTCATGCTAAGCAGGGCTATTTGCCATTTTATGTCCATCTCCTCTAAGTCATCTTCATCTATTTGCTCTATGTCTTCATGAGTTAAGACAGAGCCATCTACTTGAGTAGAGATGAAAGCATAAAAGGTAGGATCTCCGATACTAGCAACCTTCTTCTTTGAACCTGCAGTGGTAACATTAACAGTACCAGTGGAAACTTTAGAACCAGAAATAGCAACATCATCATCACTGTCATCTTCAGAATCATCACTGTCAACAGAGGTTGACAATAATGCCAAGCTACTAGAGCTTGTAGCAAGTTTCCCTGCCTTTTTCAACCTTTGCTCAATAAGTTTGAAGCTGTTGTAAAGGTCATTGAGCTTCATTGTTTCTATGTCTGATTTGTTTTCCCAGACAGTAACATTCGTTTGAAACTCTTAAGGCAAACTTCTTACAAACTTCAAATTGAGGTCTTCCTTTTCTACCTCAATGCCAAACACAGTCAGTTGTGTAACAATCTTCTGAAGTTTGGTGAAGATGCTATCAAGTGAGTCATTGCTTGAAGCAGAGAAGTTTTCATAACTTTGCTTCAACAATGTCTTTTGTGTCTTCTTTGTAGCATCATATTTCTACCAAACACTGAGCAAATCTCTTCAAACAATTCTTTAGCAGTCATGTACTTGCTGAATGCAATGATCTGATCTCTAGGAAGAGTCATCAGCAACAAACTTCTAGCTTTAAGATCATTCTTCCTAAGAGATTTTTTAATACTAGATTCGGGCACAGAAACTTTCACAACATCTGTGTCACCAACCTTCACAGTACTAGTCACAGCCTTGAAAGAATCACCAGTTTGAATGATCTCCCAAAGAGCATAGTCCTGAATGAGAAAGTACTGCTCAATCAGTATCCTCCACATCTCAAACTCATTAAGTTTGAGCTTAGGTAGCCTTGGTGTAGAAGAGTTGGACTGGTTGTTTTCCATCTCCATTGAATTGAGTGAGTAGGTTAAGCTTATTCCTTTGCTCTGATACTACTTGATGGATCTGGACACACACCTTGTGTCAATGATATTTTGTATGATATTATTAAGCACGCGGAATTTACTTAGTAATACTTAGAAGATGGATTGTATGATGTATTGTATGTAAACACAGATTAAACACAAAACTTAAGCTCCAATATTATTGATGAATAATATGAGTGATCTTAGCTTATCACTAGGGTTACACCTTGAAGCCTTTGTGAGTAATACGTAGGTAATTTTCTAGTACCTAAGACAATGACCTAGGACCTCCTTTTATACAACAAGGAGTCCTTTACAAGATAAGTATAAAGCTAACATTATAGAATATACACAAGATCTATTCTATACTTATCTAAATACGTTTTCCTATAGCAGTGGTAATAATGTACCAGCAGTGGTAATACGTTTCCACTGCTAGTGTTAATCCGAGCAGTGTAAACCACAACTATCCGTGGTAACGGATTATTCCCAACACGTACCTTTACCGATGATTTTACTTTTGCTATTTCCAAACACCACATTTCCTCCATTTAAGGATTCATATGTGAAGAGTAGATCTTTATTGCCGGTCATGTGCCTCGTGCACCCGCTATCCTTGACCCATTCATCCAGATCTAGGTCGACCTTTAAGCACACCTAAGAAAACAATTAACTCAAAAGTTTGGTCCCCATTTTTTCATGGGTCCATTAGTGTTAAACATTCCATTCATGTTAGACATGTATGGATAAGGTGAATATGCATTCCATGGTGCAAAGTTTTGAACGGGAAAACCATTTTGCATATTTGGGTTCCATCCCATTTGATGGTTACTTCTTGGGTAAACATTATTAGGTCTCCTAGATGGATTAGATTTCGAAAAAGATGGAGCTTTGTTTCTTGCAAAAATAGATTTATATTTTGGAGGTGGTTGTCTAGTGGTAAAATGAGTTGGTTTCTTCTTATTAACGATAACAAAATCAGTTCGAGATGAAGAAGCTATGTTATTACCACTGTTTGCTTCAGCAGACCCACGGATCCCTGGCTATACACTAGCCGGTTCCATTTTTGTGGGATCCGTGGGATCCGCTACAACAGTGGCTTGTTTTTCTAGTGCTTTATCAAATTGTGTTTCTTTGTTTTCACTAGTTGACGGATCAAGTTGCTGAATACCTAAACCTTTTTGGTTGTTTCCGGTTTTAACACTATCTATTATCATATCTAAAGTATTCGTACTCATTCTAGCAATTTTAGAATCTAGTTGATCAACTAGTGTTTGAAGTTGAACGCAAAGTTTACATTCACCACTTGGTATTTTACCCTTTTCTAGACGTTTCAATTTTGCTGTTAATTCTATGACTTCCTTATCTAAATGTTGGTTTTGACTTTTCAAAAGCTTGTTTTTGTTAATTAATTTTAAGCTAATATTGCAAAGTTTGTCATATTCATTATGCAATGAGTCATCATCTAGTGATGAGCTACTATAGTATTCGTGACATACCTCGTCATTTGCCATGAGACAAATTTCTTTGTCCTCCTCGTCGCTCATTCCCCACGTGCCGCTCACGAATGCCTTTTGATCATCCCGTTTGGGACACTTACTAATAAAGTGGTTTGGGTCCCCACATTTAAAGCAAGCACGATCATCCCTTGGCTTCTCGTCCTCTTTGCTTTTCCGGAATCCTTTCTTGTCGTCATATGGTTGTTTGACGTATCTTCCCTTCCTTCTAAAGAACTTTTTAAAGTCCCTTACCGCCATAGCATACTCCTCGTCGTCACTATCCAAAGAGGAGTTCTCTTCATCGCTCGAGGCCTTTTTGGCTTTAAGGGCAAGAGATTTGTGTTTCTCTTTCACCTTTGAGGCTTCAGAATCTTTAGCAAGGACAAGCTCGTAGACTTTTAAGTTGCCTATGAGTTCATCAAGGGTGAGGATTGTCAAATCTTTTGACTCTTCGATTGCCGTCACCTTGGATCTCTACTTGGATGGAAGTGCCCTTAGATATCTCCTAACATGGTTACGGCTAGAAAAAGATTCATCAAGTGCTTGTAAAGATGTAATAATAGTAATAAAATTTGCAAATGAATGATTTATAGTTTCCTCATCCGATATTGAAAATTGTTCATATTGTTGAACAAATAAATCAATTTTATTATTTTTAACTTGTTGATTACCTTGATGAGTTACAACTAAAGAATTCCAAATTTCTTTAGAGGTTTTAAGCATAGAAATTCTTTCGAATTCCTTTTTGGGTAAAGCATTATATAAAACCATTTTAGCTTCACTATTTTTAGAAAGCTTTTTCTTCATTTCATCGTTTAGTTTATCATGAGGTATGTTAACTAAATTTCCTTTATCATCTTTTGAGGTAGCCTCAAAATCACCTTCAACAATAATGTACCAAAGATCAATATCTTTGGACTTCACATACGTTTCGAATCTATTTTTCCAATATATAAAACCATTAGTTTCAAGTAGTGGTGGTCGTTGCATAGATTGCCCTTCCTTGTAATTTTCAGAACCCATAGTCATCGAAAAGTTTTTAAAATACGGTTTACTTTAAAACTTTTATAAACTTAGCTCTTGATGCCAACTGTGGAAAACTAGAAGGGGGGGGGGGTTGAATAGTTTTGCCGATTTTAAGTTTGTTTCAAAAACTTTAGATTCGATATTATGTGAAATCGTATGGATGTGGAGAAAGTATAGATCTAATGATAAAGCAAGTAAATAAAGTAAAGCAAGGGATAGAAATGACACAACCGATTTATAGTGGTTCGGCTACAAGGACACCTTCCTTGCCCTACTCCACTCCCCGAGTCACCTACTCGAGAGTTCAAGCACTATGTCAACAAACTCCTTCAACTTGGCGGAAAAGCCTTCATAACGTTGCTTACACCTTTTTTCCGGTACAAAGCTAAATACCGAGTCCGTAACACGGTGGACCAAACCAACACGACTATTACACAACAACTATGTGAAATATCAAATACAAGATCTTTGCTACAGAAATCTTGTGGAGGAACAAATCAATCAAGGACCTCTTGCTTGGATGACTTGTAGAATGCTTGTGATCTCGCCTTAGAGAAGGACCTATATGAGAATAACTAAAGAAAGAAAGAAGAACAACTCTCTAGATCAAGTGATCTTTTGTTAGAAGAGAATGAGAGTATATGAGAGAATTAGTAAGAAGAGGGGTGAGTTAGAATGAAGAAATGACTCTCTATTTATAGGTAAAACTTGCCACTGTTCCCCGGATCCCACGGATCCCTCCCTTAAGGGATCCGTCTAGCGTAAAGCTAGGGATCCGTGGGACGCTCCTCTTTGCCCATGGGTTTTTTGGTTATGGGTCATGGGTCATGGGTTGGTCCATGGGTATTTCTTTAGATACAATGTATCTAATGAGTACAATGTATCTATTCAAGTGGGTATGGGTCAATACCATGGGTTATGGATATGATCCATGGGTTGTGATTTTTACCCATTCTAATAAACTATTACAACAAATGATTTATTACAACAATTTGTATTAACTGGCTATATGTAAATGCTTTACAAAAATAACATGTATCCTTATAATTGTAGTTAAGATAACATTATATTTGTTATCAACAAAACACAAAGAGATCGCAAAATATTAATAAACGTTTTTACGGTTTATTTGTATTAACATCATTATTTAAAGATAACTAAACCAGATAATTAATAACTCATAATAAAAAGGGCATATAAAAAGGGCACTTATCTGGCAAATGAGAAGCATTCCTTCGACTAAATACTTTAACTTTGCATGGTCCCATTTTTTGGTTGCTAAATACTTTAAGTTTGCATGGCGAATGAGAAGCATTCCGTCACAGAGTTCTGCAAATAAAATATTGTCTAAGTCAGTAGTAACCTTGCTTCAAATATAATCACGTAACTGCTTTAATGTATAACCCAAAAAGCAAACACTCTAACTAGAGGTCATTTCCAGAGTATGTTAAAAAAAAGTTTCATGGAAGGGTCTTACTTTTGACATTGATCATGTCTTTGGTTCCAGGTTCTTTAACTAGAGGTCGATACAAAAAGCGCAACCATGCTAACACTTTTAATGACAACGATATTTACAAAATAAATACTTCCCATATAAGGGATCACATTAATTAAAGTAGTTGATACATCCGTTTACCTAGTTGTCTAATACAAACTTCATACCGTAATACAAACTTACTCCCTTGATACAAATTGTTTGAATTACAACCAAATATGACTTGAACATGACTACCAAATACATACTCTCTGTTTGAAAAAAAAATTAGCCATATGCTCACGATATGCAAGGGCAGCCTGTACAGGATTATCGACATCCAATGGCTTCCCATGTGACAATCGGTATAGGGTTATTATACAAATAAGTCACTAAAGTTTGCGTGAAAGTTGTCCTAAGTCACTAAAGTTTCAAAGTTGTCATCTAGGTTACTGAACTTATGAAAAGCATACACTTCTATAATTTCAGTGTTGATCGAGTAACTTGAACGCACTTTTTTTGTTATGTTAAGTAACATAAATCTCATCTTTTTATTAGTTCAGTGATGTTTACGTATATTCTTATATATGTTCAGTAACCTCAAAATGATTGTTTCATAAGTTTAGTAACCTGGATGACAACTTTGAAACTTTAGTTACTTAGGACAACTTTTGCGCAAACTTTAGTGACTTCTTTGTATAATAACCCATCGGTATAAGAATATGCATACCCATATACCACAATCACCAAACAGCCCCCCCTGATCTGGAACGTTGTGCGCATTCTTGAAGGTAATTGCATATGCTGTCGGATTTATACCTTTCTTCTTGAAGACATTGGCTTTCTCTAGAACGATTGCTAGTCTAGCATGTATATAGATTGAAACATATTAGGTTATTTTAAGGTTGCACAATGAATAAAACTAAAACTGTTTATGGGTCAATATAGAACAGGTTATGGCCTCATACCGTCCAAGTAATATGCTGTAATGTTTTGACAGTCTGTATTAGGTGTGTATGCTTTAACATGTTTAACCACACAACAATACAGAAAAAACTAAACATATAATGATTCACATAAACTTATATTCATGGACATAAACTGATTACATACAAACTTAACTAATTACATTGACATTCACTAAAAACCTAAACTACAACACACACTGATAATCTAAACTACACCACACACGACTACCATTCATAACATAAAGTTATTACAAAATAGACTTAAAAACCTAATAAACCGCCATATCTGGATGAGTTTGCAAAATAAGTGATTCGCAGAACGGGTTGAACAAAAAGGAGCCACCATCTCCCTCGATACCCAGGTTCTGGAAGTTTCTAGTAGCAAGTTTTTAGAGTACAATAGTTGAAGCAAATCCTTCCTGGTTTTCAAATTCAAGGACAGGGTCGTTGTTGTCATCAAAACCAATTAATTTGAGTTCTAATGGAGTGGTAATGCTAAGTAGCTGTGTAGAAGATGCTATCGTTCCACCAACAACCGTTAAAACCCATATACAGAAAACAAAATTCTCATCCCCATTAATGTTTCCAGAAACTACTAGTTTGTCTCTTAAGTTAGACACATAGAACGGTAAAGGAAGTGTGCCTATTAACCGGTCAGGTATGTCTAAGACATGGAAACGGTGGGTGAGCAAGTCGAAAGAAACAATTATATAGCTCTTGAATGTGCTACCATCATTACCATAGAACCTTTCATAACCACACCAATAGATATGACCAACCAACAAGTGCTTGACTTGATTTTTTGATTCTGATTGTGTGAGGAAGCAAGAATTGATGATCTAACACCCTCCATTGTTGTGAGGATAAGGTGAAAATTAAAACAGTCCATGGATGTTGAGGATTGAAGGGGTATGAAATTTTAAGAAATGTTGGATCAAGATTGTCGGGACGAATCCCAAAAGCCAAAAAACGTTTTTCATGCTCCCGTGATGGGTTCACATATGGGACAAATGTGCCGACTGATCGTTGGATGGATGGGCTCTAAAAAAACGCCATGTAATGACGGACAATTGGTCCATACATAAAACCCATACTCCATGGGACCAACCAAGTGGTTTCAAGTCAGAAAAACTTATGTTTGAAGAAAGAGGGTTCAAGGAAAAAATTTGATCTACCAAACCCACATAACCTTTAAACCTTTGCTGGTAGAGCAAAAGGTAGGAAACTGGTGCAGTCATGCGAACACCATAATGAACAGTGAAACGCATGGTGTCTATGCAAGAATTCCAAGCCTTGCACACACTTCGGCATTGAGCTACACACTTGACAGAAAGCCTATAAACTATATCCATTTGAACTTCAATTGGAATGTTGTCAGACATTTTGAAAATTTTTTGGCTGATGAAAATAAAAGTTATAGAAGGTTTAGAAACTCTAAGTGTGGGTGTAGAGTAATATGGAGAGGAAGAGTATAAATAAGTGGAGCATTGATATCTAGGAACCAACCCATAAGATATGAATTTAAGACAACTAGTACTTAACTAGTACTTGTAGTAAATACTATAATAGTTAACTTGGAGTTTAAAGAGTTAACTTGTGCTTAATATGACCAAAAAATGAATGAACAAGTACAAGGGCAGGTTCATATACACTTGAAATTGTATCTTTCATAATTTTTTTTTGGGCAACTATGACTCTGATGGGCAACTTAGAAACTGTTTTAATGCTGTTTAGGTAATAACTAGTTTGTTTCTAACTACTAGTCATACAAATTTTGTTCTATTTTAAATGTAAATTGATATATGGATCCCACAACAATATATTGCCAAAAATTTATGAATTAAGAACTTAAAGCAATGGTATCTAACTTTTTACTATTATTTGAGGTTGGTCAGAATGTTACCTGTAAACATGCCCGCATCTCCAAAAACCAAGGACACCACTCAGGATCATGCTTATCGCCACTGTCATAAAATGTTACAACCCCTGTCCTGATATGAAATCGAGCCAGAAACCAATGTTTTTCCTTTTCATTGATAGGCATATAAACCTGCAACGAAAAAATATAGGCCGGGTTAACAAAACACATATCAATATATGTATAAAGGGATGAACACAAGTATTACCTGTTCAACATCAGCCCATGGAATTTTGTACTTTTCCCCATTAGAGCAGCTGAACAAAGTATGCAGTAACCATAGCCCAATCAGCGTCATCGGGTCTGAAATGCAACATGTATTCCACCCACAACTCTATGTGTTGTTAATACCAAAGCAAAACATATTTCATTAGGGTATAAAAAGCAACGAAAAGGCAACAATAAAAAACGCAAAACAAAAGACCCAAAGTAGATTGAAAGATATGCATGAATCTTACCTTGTCCATAAGCCAACCTTTCTTAGGAGGGTCTAAACACACTAAGGATTCCCAAAACCTCCAATCAACACGAACTTCTTTGGACCAAGGAAACATACATCGAAGGGGCCCTTGCTTTCTAAGAAATTCGTCGTAATCATCACTAAGAACTACTGTGTCGATATCCTTGTTCCTTCGAGAAAGACCCTACACACAGAGTGTAACTATCTTAGCAATACATTTTCTAACACGTATATTCAAAAGTGTTACAACTAAGAATGTAAAAGTTGTTTTTCATACCTCAACCCAAGGTTTAACATCTTTTAACTTTGCAGTCATATCTGGATCCCGACAGCCATAGGGAGGTGTTCGATTTTTTTGAGCTTCCACAAATCTTTTTGACCAGTAATACGACGACTCAGCACCATCTTTTTTACTCCTCTTGTCAGGTGTTATGTTTGCCTTGGCTCTTTTCCACTGATCTGAATTATGAAAAGCTATAGACCTTTTTTTCTTATCCTTTTCAGTCTTCAACAACTTTGCCTTTTCCAACCTGCGATTCTTCTCCTCTATCAACGCATTTAGAAAATCCTTTTCAATCATCTTTTGTTCTTCCATCCTCCACCTTTCTTCCTCTTCTTTCCTCAACCTTAATACCTCTTCCAAAAGATACTCCTGTGTAAGAGGTGATGTTTTTAAATACATTGTATACTTTATTATGGCAACAGTGTAGTTTGGAAAGCACATTACCAGAACAACATCATCCTCATCATCGACATCTACCGGGTCTGAACGACTGCTAGAAATAAGAGAGTAAACCAATTCGTAGAATTCACGATTTAGTTGTTCTCGAAATTCATAGCTCATATGGGAAAAGGATGCAGTAAAGTCCAATTTTTCCTGTTAACGAAATAAAGTTCATTGTAAAACCAACTGTTGGTATATGAAATAAAAGTATTGTATGGATGAATGTATTACCCGAAATCCGCAAGTTCTTTCACATGAAAGGACCTACGAAGTAATAAAAGATATTATCCTTAACAATAATTTTAATATAAATAAAGTTATAGTTATTATTTTACTTTGACTCGTAAATAACCTGAATAATAGCCTCGAGTTTGAAAACCCGAGAATTCAACTCTTGAATGACACAATCCTTGAGGCTGATTTCTGTTAGAAGACTACTGGTCTGAACCCTAGGCACAATCGGTAAATACTTTTTTTCTGTCCTACCGCGTTTGCTTGCAACAGCCAACTTCTGTAGATACTCATCGTAATCATGCGGTACTTTTGTTGGAAGATTCCTTGGTATGTACTGCATGTAAAATTCCCTAAACTGCATATACCAGTCCGACTGATGCTCGGCTAATGTTGGTCTCAGATCATAAATTATCTTCGAGTCCTAATAAAACATCAACAGCAAGGAAATCAAAAAGAACATTAATACAATATCAAATGAAATAATTAATAAGCATGCATTCAAATATTTGAATACGTTTTACCTTTCCAAATAGCAATCCATAATCCGATCTTGTAAACATTACTTTCCTTGACCACACTACTGCCCTTGGTATGACATCTGGGACTTTATTCAACCAATGACTGCTTCTTTCAAACGACTCAAGAATCCATATCTATAATAATAAAGATGCGTTAATCTCATACCGAAAGTTCAATAATAATAACTTAGGAAAATATAATATAACATGGAATAACCTTGAAAGCCCAAACAAATCCAGCAAGTGTGTATGTTGGAACATACTTCCGATCTCTTTCCAGCCCTTTAAGGTGTTCCCACTTGTGGTTTGATACAACATCGAATATCTGGTCGTACAATTGCCTCCAAATGTGCCCCCCATGGAAAGGAGTTCCATGCGTCAAGGTCTTCAACCAAACGCAGGAGTGTATCATCCACTTCTTCAACCAATAACCAACCCATAAAAATGACCTCTAACGATAACACTGGACACACACTGTGACTGCGTCTTCATCGGTTAATTTACCGAACAACTCTTCATCCTCGATAACACCAAAAAGATCTAAGTTGGAAAGTTTTACCCTTAATTTTTTATTAAATACCCTCGACTTAAATGTTAAATCCCCTTAACTATATAAATCAAAACTAACAGTCCCAAAATGAAAGCCTGTTATAAGAGAAAACTGGGGTCGACCAAAATGTAGACTACGACCATCGAGATTATATATAAGGGGCATGTCATAGTGACGATTATCCAGAAAACCCTTTTTTTGTAATACATAATCTTACATATGTGCTTCATGGTCAAAAAAGAAAATATCCAGCCATGTTCCAAAACAGGTAGTCCTAAACAATTTCCTTCGATTATGATTCAGCTTTTCTTTAATTAATGAAAAGTATTCCAATTTGCTCCTAACGATGATATTGGCTTCGTATTCCTTAGAAGAAAAAAATCAAATTAATAACAATTAATTAGTATCTTAGGACAACTACAATCAATAAAACATACTTTTGCAGTTAAATATGATAAAAATGTTCACTCAAGAATATAGTGTAAGTAATTGTATGATCAAGATCATGTACAAGCAGAGTGATAGTAAATCCGATCTAGCAGAACACACCATGTTAGAAGAGATACATCCTATAACAACACCTTTCACAACATTTCCCTGATTTCCTAGTACGCCAATCATATTTATCAAATGAAACATTTTATCATACTCACAGCAAATAAACAATTACCTAATTTTAGATAACTTTTTTAAACATAATAATGAGGCTCAGATCTGTATAAATCAATAGTTTACAAAACATCAGGATATAACCGCCATGGCTGGAATATTATAAACTATAGAATTGCCACGCCAAGACACAAAATATCGCATCATTTGCATGATTTAATAAGATACTTGTCATCACAGCCTCTTACACACTCACACATTATATACAGATGCTCCCTGATAATTGACGATTTCAATGTGAAGTTCAATGTAGCAAGCTGTATATGGCCACATTACTTCGTAGGTGGGTGGTTTAAGATCATAAAAAAAATTCCTCGAAAAGGAAACATAGTTAACCCTTCTGAGGTCCCACTACAGATCCTTTTGTCGTTTCAACTCCCTTTTGAGCAAACGCCTGCACCAGGCGAATTGCTAGATTGTTGAAAAAACAAAAGGCACTGTTTGGGAATTCAGAATGGGTAACTATGTTGTAATTCCATACTCATCTACAAAGTAACGTGGCCACCTTGGTACGTTCAACTTCCCATTGAATCTGCAACTATATCATATTGATCCTTAACTTTTTTTAACAATCTAGCAAAAGTCTATAACAAGTATATCACACTTATATAAACTTCCAAACTGAGTGTGCAGTGTGATATGCATTAGCAAGGCTCATATCTGTAAAAAAGTTGGATAAACACACGAACATCAGGATATAGCCGCCATGGTTGCAAAATCTTGTAATAAAATTGCCATGCCAACATACGGTAAATCACATCATTTGCTTGATCAAATAAGATAATCGTCATCACAGTGTCTTTCATATCACAAATACACACATGTGCCCCAAAATAAACCAGCTTCTGCAAATAAACCATGGACGTAACTTTCTATATATTAACTCAAATGGACAAACAATAACATTAATGTAACAGATAAACAATTACCTATGTAAAGGAGTTGGTTAACAAAGTTACTTGTCAATATGTTATAAGCAAATGGACAGACTTTGGTACTTTGAGCCTCCACTTGAAATCCCATTGCCATGTCGACGAACTGGCTGCAAAGGTTTGCACCAAACCCATTGCTATGATAGTCACATAGGAATGGGTTTTCGAGAGGAAGCTCAAAGTACCAAGTTCTTTTCTAGAATTTGTGGATTCTAGAAAAGCATAATGACTCGTGTTGAATGGGATAATGAAGGAGTGTGGCCTGTCATGAACAATACACACTATATCATTATCACAATCAACACGCAATGATCATGGCACATCTATCTAACGATGTGCCCTGAGGTTCCATTGCTCAATTTGACCAAGTTCCCATAATACCATTGGTGTGCTTGATATTCATCCCAATTATCAGCACAAAAAAGAACCAAAAATTGGAATCAAGATCAAGCACACAAATAGTATTATGGAAACTCGGTCAAATTAAGCAATGGAACCCAAAGTATACATCGTTAGATAGATCTGCCCTGATCATTGAGATATTCAAAGACAAGTTGAATGTAGCAAGCTGTGTATGGCCACATTGTTACTTCCAACTTCTCTTTGAATCCACAACTATATCATATTGATCCTTAACTTTCTTAACTAACTCCTTAACATATATAAACTAAATTTTTTTAACAATCTAGCAACAGTCTATAACAATTATATTACACTTATATAAACCTACAAACAATCAAAATATGATAACTGAGTGTGTATTGTGATATGCATTAGCAAGGCTCAGATCTGTAAAACCATCAGGATATAACCGTCATGGCTGCAAAATAATGTATTAATTGCCATGCCAACCTACAGTAAATCACATCATTTTCTTGATCAAATAAGATAATCGTCATCACAGCCTCTTGCATATCACAAATACACACGTGTGCCCCAAAATCTCATTGCCATGTCGACGTAAAAACCATTAATGTAACAGAAAAACAATTACCTATGTAAAGGAGTTGGTTAACAAAGTTAATTGTAATTATGTTATAAGCAAGTGGACAGACTTTGGTACTTTGAGCCTCCACTCGAAATCCCATTGCCATGTCGACGAAATGGCTGAACCAGATTGCACCAAACCAATTGCTATGGCAGTGACATAGGAATGGGTTTTCGAGAGGAAGCTCGAAGTACCAAGTTCTTTTCTAGAATTTGTGGATTCTAGAAAAGCATTTGAGTGGGATAATGAAGGAGTGTGGCGTGTCATGAACAATACACACTATATAATTATCACAATCAACACGCAATGATCAGGGCATATCTATCGTGATCATTGAGATATTCAAAGACAAGTTGAATGTAGCAAGCTGTGTATGGCCACATTGTTACTTTCAACTTCTCTTTGAATCCACAACTATATCATATTGATCCTTCTTTCTTAACTAACTCCTTAACATATATAAACTAAATTTTTTAGCAATCTAGCAATAGTCTATAACAATTATATCACACTCATATAAACTTACAAACAATCAAAATATGATAACTGAGTGTGTATTGTTATATGCATTAGCAAGGCTCAGATCTGTAAAAAGTTTGATAAATACAAAAACATCAAGATATAACCGCCATGGCTGCAAAACAATGTAATAAAATTGCCATGCCAATATACGGTAAATCACATCATTTGCTTGATCAAATAAGATAATCGTCATCACATCCTCTTGCATATGACAAATACACAAATAGCACTGAGACGGGTAAAAAAAATCAAAGATTTTTTGTTGGGCTAATTCTCTAACTGCCCCAGTTGCCCAACCAATTTACCACAAATGCCCTAAAAATTTTCAACTTCCCTAAATGCCCCATGGGCAACAGTCGCCTTTGAACAATTGGGAAACTCCTCCATACACTTGTTTGTTCACCTGCAATCCTGGTTTGCTGATTGAATAGCATGTCAGATCTAGGATGATTTATAAATGACACAAATGATCCCAGGTTTGACATGCCATTCAATCAACAAAGCTGAATTGTAAGTAAAAAACGATCTGCATTGGGTTAACTGGTCTGCATCTAAGATATAACCGCCATGGCTGCAAACAGTAATGAAGAATAAAAAATGGATGAACAACACCATATCAAGTTTATGTTGCTACTCAAAGGTGGTGATGTTCATTCATCTCTGATCATTCATACATCTTTGATACTCAAGTGTACAATTAGCCGTTTATGTTGATACTCGCTGATAAAAGAGACCATTTTAGCAAAGTGACAGCAAACAATTACCTAACAATATTTGGTGCATCTAGGGTGAATACAATTAGCCCTTTTTTAACATAATAGTGAGGCTCAGGTCTGTATAAATCAATAGTTTACACAACATAATGATATAACCGCCATGACTGCAATAGTATAGAATTGCCACGCCAAGACACGGAATATCGCATCATTTGCATGATTTAATAAGATACTTGTCATCACAGCCTCTTACAAACTCACATCTTATATATGTAAAGGAGTTGTTTGAAAAAGTTACATGTCAATATGTTATTTCGTAGATTGGTTTGGTTTGAAAAAGTTACAAGTCTAGTTTAACACACTTCTTATCCACGGAAAGTATATACTCACAGAGATGATACAAATCTTCGAGCCAATCATGGTTCATTGGGACGGGCGTCTGCTAGGGACCAATGATGATATATTCTCACAGAAAATATATATTCATGTGTTGCCAACGGATGCCAACCACAATGAAACATGATTGACTTGAATATGTTAATCATCTATGTGAGTATACCAATCAAAATATGTTTCAAACTTGGATAAATACACTAGGGGTGTATTGTTAGGAATTAGAAAATTCCTTAGTGAAGAGTCGGTCACCCCAAATGTTATCTTGCTTAAGTTAGCTCATAGACTTGTCGTTATTTACGTTATTTAGTAGCTAATTAGTTAATTTGTAGCGTAGAATAGTGTAGTGCAACACCGTGGAGGAAGGACGGGTCTTTACCCACTGTATGCCTGATCCACAGTCCGATAGGAGAACGTATTTACTTGTAACTATAAATACCCCTTCCATCCATGGAAGGGGTGGTGCTTTTCAATCTAATATTCAACATTTGTGAAGTAACTCTCTACCAAGAAAACACCCAACTCTCTAACTTTCTCTCTCTAATGGCAAACATGTATTTTGATCTCCCAAGACCACCCGAATCATCAACACAATAAAAATAATGATCCTACAATTGGTACCAGAGCCAAGGTTGTTGTGTTTCTTTGATTTGTGTGGTTTTTCTTACCATGGTTATTGTGGTTTATTGATTATTGTTGGCTCGGAATATTGTTCTAAAATCTGTTTTGTTTTCGTCTTTTGGTCGAATCTTATTAACAGTTTTTAAACAAGCTTCTTTTGGTCAATAAAGTCTTGGTCTTTCAAGGATTACAATATCTGTTCTATGTCAATTTTTGTCCAAACTGTTTTTGTCTCATCTTTCTCAGAATCTGTGGGTGGTCAATATCTACTTATGTTAACAAAGGTCAAACTGGGTCAAAACATTCATAACATGCAGTTTTTATGATATATTTTCTGGGTAATTTTGAGTTTGTACGAAAAATGACTTGATATTCATGCTAGCGAGTTGGTCAGTTCTTCATGGCGACTTGTCTTGACAAGTCGTCCAGATTCAATGTATCCAATGTCTTAGCAACTTGCTTTGTAAAACTGCTAGCAACTTGACTACTAAAGCTAGCGACTTGTTAACGTTAAATATTGGTAGCGACTTGGTTATACGTTGACTTTCTTGAAAGTCAATGGCGAGTTAGCCGTGGCGACTTGGCCTTGGCGAGTTAGCCGTGGCGACTTGGCCTTGGCGAGTTAGCCGTGGCGACTTGGCCTTGGCGAGTTAGTCGTGGCGACTTGTGTAAAATGATTTTGTAACAGAAAGGATGAAGAAGAGGTAAGACCTTGACCACTTGACCACTACTCACATACCATGAAAACCATACTCCATGACTACGACCACTCAAAACTTAGACCATATCAAAGCAACTCAGTATTATTCCATTTCAAAACATCATAACATTCTTCTTGTACCAATACTCAAAACATATCCATGACTCATTCACATCTATTATCACTCGAAACATTTTTTTGATCTCAGTTTGTTCCGTTTTCGTGTAGTTGAACTATAAATCAAAGACCTTTTTCAGATCCAATCTAACCACAACGGAACATCATCACAGATCTCATCATGACTCGGACTATAATGAAAAATAAATTCAATTAGATCTCAGATTTGTTTCTTAGGATTTCTCAAAGATACATCAAGCCAATGGCATAAGAAGAAACAATTATCATCATTGATCTTTATGTGTTTTATCCGAAATTAAAAGAAAAGAAATATAACCATTAAGTTAGCTTCTTAACTCTTGATTCGTTGTATACAAAAAGGAACCAGATTAAACCTACCTTGTTTGACTTTTGATGCCTCGTCCATATGATCTAAGCCATCCCTGTGGCTTTGAAAATGGAGCTCTAGCCATCCCTGTGGCTAGGACGAACCCAAATGGGGTGTAGCAATCACTTATCTACTCGGAGGTTTATGTGATGTTGGAGAGTTTTTTTTTGTTTGGGAGGCGATGAACTATCAAAAGTATTTTGGGTTTGGTTGGTGTGAGATTGTGATGATAGAGGCGTTTTTTTTGGGGAGTAAAATTAGGGTAACAGAAGTATCAGAACTATAAAGTGTGTTATATACCCGTCTATTAGGGTTTGTGTGATATTATTTGAATTTGGTCTTGCGAGTTGGACTTGGGGCTTGATTTTTTAGAACCGAATATGACTAACTTGGATTGGGCTTTGTAACATGTTTTATGGCTGTGATAAGTGGGCCTCGTGATGCTAATTGATATAATTGATATAATTGATTATGTTTTATGGCTTTGGATTGGATTGTGATAAGTGGGCTTTGGATTGAGTATTTTGATCAGTTTTTGATATAATGTGAAATATATCACGAGGGCTTCATTGAGATTATGCACATGTAAAGGATTCGTGGTATTTGAGTGTTATGAGATTCGGATATTGTTGGTCTTACGTGATGGTATATTTGGTATGAGCTACGGAATTTTGTTACTGATGAGATTTGGACTAATGGGCAGTAAAACCGGATGCTCGAAAATGTTCAGTTGGATTTAGTTGGACCCAATAGAATGTAAACTGGAAATGAACTATTTTGGATAGATCGGGTTTAATTATGTTGTCGGAACAGGTTTGAGTAATTTGTGTGTTGGTTTGGATTTGAATGACAGAATAATGGGCTTATCATTATTGGATTGTTTCTATGAGAATCGTTATGAGATGAGATTCATTGATGAGACTGATTGTGTTATGCAGATTATTACTTTGGTATATACTATTTCACGAAGAATATTTTGTCACGACTTAAAGTGTCTATTTGAAAATGCAGAATATAGGGTTGTTTATACGATATTTCATATTTGGTTTTGAAGTAAAGGTTTTCAGGCACGTTTACCTATTCCGTCTTCTTTCTTTCTACCCTTCCGCGAAGATGACTTGTTTGGGCATTTATAGAGTGTGATAAAGACTTGGCTATTTAATTACGGTTGTGATTCTTTCTCGTTTAACCCACAACGTAACTATCACTTCGGTGTCTCACGCAGTTGAGGATATGTCAAGAGGTTTGGTACATTGGGTACACCTTTTCTTTTTCACAAGGATTAGAACAAGTTTAAGTAACATATCTGGGGAATTCTACTTCATGATCAAGTTTGGTATATCGAGTTTACTTCACCAAGTGGTCACTGCAACAGCCGTCAGAATATGTGGAGGAGGTGTTTACCAAAGTATTTATTGGATAGTTGATGATGTTGGATTATGGACCGTTGATGAACCGCTGCATGTTCCCCTAAAACAGATATTCATTGAAACCAAAGTCGTCATAACATATTCAAGCTGACATTGTTTACGGTTTTGTCTTGATTTTGTAAAATCCCGCGAAAGAACCTATTTCTCGGTTTAAATCATAGACTTGTAAAATCCCGTGACAATGGAAACATCCTGGTATTAGTGAAGTGCATTTCCGGGTCTATCATAAGGTTTATTCTTGGTTTTGTAAAATCTCGCGAAAGAAACTATTCCTCGGTTTAAACCATAGAGTTGTAAAATCCCGTGTTGATAGAACCATCTTGGAGAAGAGAAAGTGTAATTCTGGATCTTTCTTGATGTTGGTGCTACGATTTTTGCTTCGAAGAAAGGATAAAAGGGTGTATTTCATGAACTGGATGTGTGTTTGGATTTTCGTCATGACAGTATGGTTATTAATTGGTTTTACGGGGTTCTGTGCTTGTTACCATGGTCAGGATGAAACCATTATCATAGTTCGTTTAAAGATCAAAGGTGGCTAGATTTGAGCTTTTAACAAGATGTGACAACGGAGTTAATTCACTATTATTTATTTGAGTTTGAAGTGAAATATCACGGGCGAGTGTACTTAGTATCTGAAGGTATCGGGGATGGTTGGATGAAGATTCTTCATGATCCTTGTACAAGCTTATTATAAAAAACGAAGACTTGGAAATCTAGTTATTGTTGGGTGACTTTTACCTTTTCTTTTACCACTTGGGGGAATTGGGCTCTTATCACCACAAAATAACTATCACTTAAAGGAGTTACGTTGTAGTGCTCAGTGTCACATTCAATTGTGGACTTTCAAGAGGTAATGTACGTCTATTACTTGATGGTTGGTTGGTTGAAGAGTATAGAGTACTTAAGAGATTCAATGGAGCATGAATTCTCGGCACCGCTCTTTGTTACATATGTGCAAGTTTAAGTCACGAGTTCGGGTTAGTTTACTTCAGGGTCAAATTCATCATATTGGGTTATCTCCATCAGCTGTCACTACAAAGAGCCTACTGAATGATAATGGGTTGATTACATGTTTTGCTAAGAGAGCTGAAAAGAGAGAGATTATGACGTCTGTTCACATCAGTTCAGGCCTCGTTCTCTAAAAGAAAAGAAAAGTGTACGTTTCAGTGCGCTTTATCTTATGAAGAAGAGAAATCTTCTTATGACGTATGAACACAACAGTTCATGCCTCGTTCTCCAACGAAAAGAAAAGTGTACGTTTCAGTGCGCTTTATCTTCTGAAGAAGAGAAATCTTCTAATTAATGACCATTCTCATCAACATGCTTCATGCTTTTTCCATGCGCTTCAGTCATAAAGTGAACCGGGCTACCATTGATTGTTTTCTCATTCCACTTGCTCGATTATAATGAAGATGGCGACATCATGTGCTGATTTTGCGGGAGAGAAGTGTGAATAGAACATTCGGATGATTTTCACTTATTTAATCAAGAATGGCATCTCTGTATGCAATTCTTGAGGGGGAGAAGAAGTATGATAATACTGCATGGTTGATTGTAATATGAGAATATATGGTCATACGGCTCCTAACTCATGTAAGAACCGAGCTTCTTCTTATCGGGTCATCTTTACATGGAGTTTCTTCTTAAGAGCCGTTGGTTGACATCTTCACTCAGATTGATGAGTTTATCGACAAAGTGCTTCCGGTTAATGCTTCACGTACACATCAACATGATGATTCCGAACAATCTCTCTGTTCTTGTTTGATGTGATTGGTAGTTTGGTGTTACCATCTTATGTGTTCATTGTAGCCTGATTGCTGATTTCCTTGATGAACATCTTTCTGTTCTTGTTTGATTGGGAGGGATTTTAGTTAAGGGGATTTGCAAGATGTAAGTTGATTGGGATGCTTTTTGGTGATGTTCTTGTTTTTGGTGAGTTGAAGATGTTAACTATCTATTCCCCAACTGGACAATCTTGAAGAAGGTCGAGTCTGCACTCTGTTCTACATTTCCTGCTACATGTTAGAAGACTAAAGACGAGTTGCAATTAACGATCTAAAGACTTCTTCTTAATCTGGGCTGTTATCAAACAGATTGTCGGTTTAGGGGAGAGCACTAATTGGGGGAGAGTGAAAAGTCAGATTTAATCCCCAATTAGACTTGCTCACATTCTGCAGCAAGTTGATTCTCACAGATACATCTGAGCTAATGATGTTCTTCTCAAATAATTTCTAGTACATGGGCTTAAAATAGGTTGCTGATTCTGAAGTATCAAAACCAGCAAGGGGGAAGGAGACACGTATCTAAACGCGAGTAAACTTGATGAACTTAATACTTCTAAGTAATTGAAGATATCCCGGGAAGACAAATGTTATTACCGCAGAGAAACTCAAGGTTTGACTCATGGCGAGTAAACTTGATGGACTTAATACTTCTAAGTGATTGAAGTTATCCCGGGAAAACAAATGTCATGACCGCAGAGAAACTCAAGGTTTTACTCATCAAAGCGTTTAGTGTTCTTATTCCAACGTCGTGGGGGAAGTGATGTAAATGAAAGTTTCTGAAGATAAAAGAGGTACACTGGTGTGTGATGATCTCGATGTTATCGCAATCATCAGGGGAGAGAGAATTGTGTACATTGGGGGCGCTCAGCTGTCTCACTTGAGGGCTTAATCAGTGATTCAGAGATATAATCACTTATTCCGGTGTTGACATCCGCAGAGATTGTCACCCACAGAGATAATCAGTGATTCGGCCTGCTTCTTCAATGTTATCGGTTATTCTCTCTTTGGGCATTCGGGTACTTCGGGTTCTTGAGCTTCATACACTTTCTTCAGGGGGAGAGAAAAGTATACATCGGGGTTATTCTTTGGCTATTGGACTTAATCTGCTACTTCGATGGTATAAGTTTCTTTGTCTTCGGGTATGTGTATTCGGGTTCGTGAGCTCTAGTCTAAGAGACTGACTGCATCATTTCAACTACGTGGGGGAAGTGGTCTCTTGACACCTTTCGGAATGGATTGCTTCAGACTTCAGTGGAAAAGGAATTTGAGAAGAGGTATTCAAATGTGGGATGATACGTTGCTGTTCTTCTTGTTGATGATATAACCTCGAACGAAGAACCTCGATTATCGTTCTTAAATGGAGCAGCGGGATTTATGATTATGGTGTGCATCTCTGTGCACCTGGCTAAGGAAAGCTTGAAATAGAGCTTCGAATCTGCTCATCCAAAGGATTTTCGGTTTGGGGGGAAGCTGCCAGAGTCTCACTTTCAGATGGTTCAATTTCTTTCTTCGATTCAAGAGCCCTGGAAGCTTTGGTGGTGAATGTTTAAGAGTTGATGACTTCTATCTTCTACGACGTGCTGCTCGATATCCTTATCTCGGTACTCGTATCATCATCTTCTTTAACTATATCATCTACTCTATCCTTGTATATATTTATCAGAAAACAAAATAGAAAAATATATAACCAACAAAAAGAAAATAGAAAAATATAAAACCAACTAAAAGAAAATAGAAAAATATAAAACCTTCAAAAAAACCATAAAAATCAGAAAATTTCAAAAATACCAAAAATATGTTTTCCAAGACATGTCTTCTGGTATCGATAACATCTACGGTCTTAGAAATGTCATTCAATAATGGCACGGGACCATAGATGAAGTTCGAGCAGGAGGTGTAAATATTCTTTTTCAAAACATGTCACAAATCAAATGGCTTACAGTTATTTCAGACTGTAACCCGCGCTTCAAAATATGGCTTGCAGTTATTTCGGACTGTAACCCGTGCTTAAACTATGGTTTGCTATTATTTCAGATAGCAACCCGTTCTTTAAAGAAAGGAAAGTGTTGCGCTAAACTAATTTTCAAATATTTCGTGCACTTATCCTAAAAACAAAACAAGGAAAGTATGTCGAAGGACTGCTGTTCCTACACAAATGTTTTTCCGTCTAGAATTCTTCAGAAAAATATTTGTTGTGTTTTCAAAAACAAAAATGGTGGAAAATGAGTTGCTTAAAATCAATCAGATTCAGAGTTTTTTATAAAATTTGGAAACTCAATCAATGACTTCAGCACTTTTAACATCTTTTATAAATTGAGTCATTGATTGAGGGGGATAATGTTTTCAAATCTATTTCATCTAACGGGCTTTCTTAATTATCCTACGTGCTTAATTAAAAATGATATTTGCCTGTGTCGAAGGACTAGGAATTTAGGATATGATTGTTAGGTTTAGATGATTAGAGTTTGATTAACACATAAACCCCATGCCTTATATGATCTGATTGTTATGTTGAATTGACTTTAATTAGTCGATTGCTGTTATGGGTGATGTCGACCACCATATATCTGTATGTGTGTTCACTAACGTATGCAGGTATATTGGTTATAAGAATGTTCCCGATCCGGATCCCACTATTGATGATGATTGGATGCCGAAAGGAAAGGGTAACTATATCTTGGGTTGACATATGAAGAAACAGAGCTTAACTGGACTTCTATGGAGAGTTGGCATATATGCAACGTAAGAGGTCTCACTGCATCAGCAAATGGTTTTCTTCTAAGTGATTGAAGAAACGGAGCTTAATTTGACCTCAGTTGGCATTTAAAATGCAACGTAAAAAGAAGTCTCACTGCATCAGCAGATGGTTTTTCTTCCAAACCCTACAGCAACAACAACGGAAGCTTCTCAACCACTAACGTATCTTTGTGCAGGATACCATTTTTATACAATTTTGAATTAATTTGAATAAATTGTTTTGAAAATGGAATATATTGTTTTGAAAATATATTGGACTAAATTTTGAAAATCACCGGACTTCATTTTATCAAAACTTAAGTCACTCAATTATCGACTTCGGTCATCGATTGAGGGGGAGAGTGATTTAATTTAAAATATTTTCATACAATATATCTTCAAAAAAGGTCCGTTTTGTACAACAAAAAGTGGTGATCTAAAGATTTAATGTTATGTCATGGTATGATTTTTTTCTTTAGAATCAAGGTCTTTCAAAATGAAATCTTTTCTGTTCTTGTTTGATTGTGAAATTGTTTTGTTTTACTTAAAAGATCTCTTAAAAACTATCATACCTGACACTAACAATCTTTAATGTCTTAAAATGGTCCGTATCTGTCATCTTTCAAAATTGAATCTTGCCACGTCTTTCCCCAAATTTTTCTAAATGATTTAAATCAGTTGGGATCACAAATCTCAAATGGTTTGATATTTCTGATCGGGGTAGAGATCGTGTTTTAAATCTCAAATCTGTTTTAAATGGAATTGGTTTTAGTCCTTTAAAGGCACTCCTGCCTCCATGTGCCAAACGATTTCAAATACATAATGCACATGTTGAGGAGGAGGATTTATCCAAAAACCAGATGAGTATTTAAACAAGGCCATATTTTCTCCCATGTTTTCTAAACCTAATTAAATCACTTGGGATCCAAAATCTCAAAGGGTTTGATATTTTTGATCAGGGGAGAATTTGTGATTTAATAATGAAATTTGATAAAAGGTGATCGTTTGGATTTAATTGTGCACGCTGCTCTCTCATATGTGCTAAAAGCTTTCGAATCTCGAAGCATATATTGAGGGGGAGCATTTTTAATGAAAAGAAACTATCAAGGTGCAAATGCTTTTATGTTTTAACATAAAGTACCTTGATTGAGTTTTAAATGGTTTCTTAATGGCTTGTGTGATCGTAAATGTGCTTCAAAAGAACTCTTGCCTCTATGTGATAAAATAATTTCAAATATCCTACGCACATATTGAGGGGGAGAATTTTACCATGAAAATCAAATGGCTTTTTCGTATGAAAATTGTGATCAAAGAAAATATTTCAAAGTCCTTTTGCCTCCTTGTGCTAAACAATTTCTAAATCATACGCACATGTTGAGGGGGAGGTTTTCTAAATGATCAAAACTATTAAGGTACAAAATGCTTTGATCTCGTATCACAAGTACCTTGATTGGTTTTCCAAATGATTTTTCAATTGGTTTCATGAAGGAAAGAACAATACCAAAAGACCGACCAATTTATTTTATGCATGGAGTTATAAGGATGGTTAGGTTAGGTATTTGTTCCCACGATCCGCCAGAACCGGAGGGATCTTCCAGGGACAATCCACTAGATAGTGTAGAGTCCTTAGGAATATTGAAAAAAAGGAGAAAAATGAGAAATGGGAAGAGTGCGGACTGAGACAGAGCTAGTACTGGAATAAACCCAACAAAGTTCTAGTTATGAAGTCTCGGTAAGCACTGAAGGGGTTGAAGAATGAAAAGGAAATGAATATGAAAAGGGTGAAAAGAAATAGCCCTCCAATAATTCAACCTTAGGGCAGAAACCGGGTTCAATACATATGCTACTGGTTGTTACTAAGGTAACACTAGTATTGAAGACAAGACGTCATGGACCCAGTGACACACTGCACTAAACTTCCCAAGCCACTCAAGTTCCTCTTAAAAGGGCTTGTTTCATTCTCACGGGGAACCGACATTATCTATCGACTTTCTCTTAGAGATTGTTGATATTGAAGAGGGAGACCCTCTCCCTAGTCTCCGACACAGGAACCAAATGTGCACTATTGAGTCTAGAGCCAAGAGATCATCCACAATATCTCGTTAGGACACTAAATTCTTGAAGACTTGCTGTTTCACACAATGTGGAAAGTAAGTATATATTAAGAGTCCTACGCATTATCCTTGTGGTATTGCCAGAACATCTGAGTGATGTGTTTACATATTCACAATGAAGATGGAAAGCCTTCTGGAGCCAACATCAAACAAGCTCCTGGTAGGTGGCATGTGAGATCTTCTCGTAAGATCAAACTTGTGACAACTGGATAGAAACAATGGGGCGATTCAGTCTTGAATCAACCTTGGTCCAGGAATGGAATTGACGAATACTTTTGGAAAAACCATTCGATGTGCAAATCTTCTTTTCTCTAGCACGTCGAATGTGTACTTATGTTTTCAAAATTCAAAAAGTATCTCTGATTGAAAAATACTTTAAAAAAACCATTCGATGTGCGAATCTCTTCTTTTCGCTAGCACGTCGAATGTGTACTCATTCTCTAATACAAAAAGTATTTTGATTGAAAATTGATCTTTCTCATAAAACCTTCGTCGTATTTCAAAACTTTTTCTTCAAGCAATACACGATTGTTTTCAAATCAATTCTTCATCAATCAGTGAATCTCAATTCGCTGGTTCACTCACTCCGTGTTGTCTTCTTTGAGACGTTCCGGTTTGAGAACAGCTAGAACAGCTGCGAAACCCTGTCAAGGAGATTCTTAGGAATCCTACCTGATCACAGGCAGTACTTGTACTGATCAACGGGGAACCGTGGTCCGTGTACCTCAATTCAACGAAAGTGGTCAAAGACACTTTCGTGTATTTTATTGCTAACTGTTGTTTGCAGGTACATTTGGACGGTTGCAGCTGATCAGAATTGAGGCGTCAATCCAAAGCCGCATGCTCACAACATCCACACTTAATTTGAAGAAATCATGACTGGTGCATATCTACATAACCTGGTTCTGATATTTTTATACTATGCTTCTGCTACGCTGCTGCAAATATCATGAACCAGTAAGGCTTCCGCTACTCTGATGGAAAGATGTCATGATTCAAAAGTGTGAGCATGTCGGTCCAATAGTCACAACTTCACATGATGGCAACACAAAAAGGGGTGATCCAGAGATTTACTGTGGCTGATGATCTCAAAGAAAGCTCAAAGATCATCAAGATGTGGATCAGTTCAAAGACCTCCACTCAAAGTACAAAACTATGCGGACTTTGAAGAATCGCTACAAAAGCACAAAGATTGTGGAAATGAAGAATTCAAGTCTACGAGCTCAAGAACAAAGTCAAGAATAGAATGCTAGGATTCGAAATGTAAAACATGGGGTGACCTCCCTTAGGGGGAGATTGTTAGGAATTAGAAAATTCCTTAGTGAAGAGTCGGTCACCCCAAATGTTATCTTGCTTAAGTTAGCTCGTAGACTTGTCGTTATTTACGTTATTTAGTAGCTAATTAGTTAATTTGTAGCGTAGAATAGTGTAGTGCAACACCGTGGAGGAAGGACGGGTCTTTACCCACTGTATGCCTGATCCACAGTCCGATAGGAGGACGTATTTACTTGTAACTATAAATACCCCTTCCATCCATGGAAGGGGTGGTGCTTTTCAATCTAATATTCAACATTTGTGAAGTAACTCTCTACCAAGAAAACACCCAACTCTCTAACTTTCTCTCTCTAATGGCAAACATGTATTTTGATCTCCCAAGACCACCCGAATCATCAACACAATAAAAATAACTATCCTACATGTATTGTTATATGCATTAGCAAGGCTCAGATCTGTAAAAAGTTTGATAAATACAAAAACATCAGGATATAACCGCCGTGGCTGCAAAATAATGTAATAAAATTGCCATGCCAGTATACGGTTAAAATAAGATAATCGTCATCACAGCCTCTTGCATGTACCAAATACACAAATACACATAACACAAAATAAAAATCTGCTACTAACACAGACATCAAACACTCAAACGTTCCCACTGACACTCAAATCAAACGTTCTGCCCCATGGGTACACAATAATGTATGCTACTGAGTGTGTATTGTGACATGCATTATCAAGGCTCGGATCTGTAATAAATAGATAACTACGAAAACATCAAGATATAACCGCCATGGCTGCATAATAATGTAATAAAATTGCCATGCCAAGATACGGTAAATCACATCATTTGCTTGATCAAGTAAGATAATTGTCATCACAGCCTCATACATATCACAAATACACAAAACACTCTAATTAAGGTTAAAACCAGTACACCATAATGTAGCACATAAAAAACAGTCCTTTATACATATCACACCATAAAAACTTTATAAAAATTGTTTTATAGCACATTAGTAGCAACGGCCACCCATTGCTACTTTATCTAATACCAAATAAACCAACAACAAGAATAGCAATCCAATATAAAATAAACCACCAACAAGAATAGCAATCCAATCAATCTCAACTTCCAAGACTGCCCAAATCCTAAACTCCTGCGACCTAGACACAACAAACTGAAAAATAAAACTAATACTAACAAAACTCACACCCAAGATTAACTTGGATTAAGCCGAGTGAACTAGGGTTGGCCAGAGCAGGTATTCATACCACTCTAGGTGGCAAATTAAGGAGTTAACCGAACCCGTTTGCACCCACTCAACTCAATACCAGTTATCTTAAGAGAATAAACAGACTTACAGTGCTTTATTAGATATGCAGCAGAAGAACTAAGTGCTTTATTAGAAAGTAGGTCAAAGTTGCCCAAGAAATCACCTATGTAAGTACAAGGTGGGCCCAAAGATAGGGACACATGTCAACTATATGGGAGAGTTTCCCAAATGTTGAAATGGGAGAGTTGCCCATGGGGTATTTAGAGAAGTTAAAATTTTTTGGGGCATTTGGGGTAAATTGGTTGGGCAACTAGGGCATTTAGAGAATTAGCCCCCCAATATTAACTTGGATTAAGCCGAGTGAACTAGGGTTGGCCAGAGAATGTATTCATACCACTTTAGGTGGTAGATCAAGGAGTTAACCGAACCCGTTTGCACCCACTCAACTCAATACCAGTTATCTTAAGAGAAGAAACAGACTTACAATGCTTTATTAGATATGCAACAGAAGAACTAAGTGCTTTATTCACTTAGTCTAGAACAATAAATACCAGTCCCTCATTTGAACTCCAACAACATCCAACATTTTTTTCTCACACCCAAGATTAACTTGAATTAAGCCGAGTGAACTAGGGTTGGCCAGAGCAGGTATTCATACCACTCTAGGTGGCAGATCAAGGAGTTAACCGAACCCGTTTGCACCCACTCAACTCAATACCAGTTATCTTACAGTGCTTTATTAGATATGCAGCAGAAGAACTAAGTGCTTTATTCACTTAGTCTAGAACAATAAATACCAGTCCCTCATTTGAACTCCAACAACATCCATCATTTGTTTCTCAAACTTAATAAGTAGCAACAAATCACTAAAACCAGAAGAGCAATTAATCCCCCAATATGTTACCAACTTAAAAAATTAACCGTAAAACATCGAAACCCTAAATCAAACAAGAATAATTAATCCCCGAATACGATACCAACTTAAAAAATTAACCCTAAATTAGCGAAACCCTAAATTAGCGAAACCCTAAATCAATACGATACCAACTTAAAAAATTAACCCTAAAATATTGAAACCCTAAATCAAACAAGAACAATTAATCCCCCAATACGATACCAACTTAAAAAATTAACCCTAAATTAGCGAAACCCTAAATCAATACGATACAAACTTAAAAAATTAACCCTAAAATATCGAAACCCTAAATCAAATACGAACAATTAAACCCCCAATACGATACCAACTAAAAAAAGTAACCCAAAAAATAGCGAAACCCTAAATCAACCACAAAATTACTTACCCTAGCCTAGATCGTTTTTTTATAGACATTAGATCGGAATAAGATATCGTTTGTTAGGGTTTGTATCTTGATGGTGGTCGAGATGGTTTAGATCGTTTACATCAGTGGATCTGAGTGTGTTATGTGTGGATATCGTTTACATCAGTAGATCTGAGTGTGTTATGTGTGTATAAGAAGTGTGTTATCAGTTATGTGTGGATAAGAAGTGTGTTAAAAAAGAAGTGTGTAAAAGAAGATTTGTATTTGTAAATATATAAAGTGTATAAATGTATAAAAGTTATAAAAATTATTTATACACTTTAAAAAGTGGTTAATACCTTTAATACATTTATAGTTTATATCTAATCAGTTGCCCAAAAGTTTATATGTGTGGGACCAAGTTGCCCAAGATATATGTACTTTTTATAATAAAAAAAGACTATACTTTTTACTAAAAGACAAAAAATGTCAGTCACCTAAGAAAGTAAGTCAAAGTTGCCCAAGAAATCACCTATGACACTTGTATTATGTAAGTAAAAGGTGAGCCAAAAAATAGGGACACATGTCAACTATATGGGATAGTTTCCCAAATCTTGAAAAGGGAGAGTTCCCCATGAGGTATTTAGATAAGTTGAAAATTTTTGAGATATTTGAAGTAAATTGGTTGAGCCACTTGGATAGTTAAAGAATTAGCCCTTTAATAAATCTCATATTTGTCCAAGAGGTTCAAAAGTTGTTGTTTGGGGTTTCGATTATGGGCCTTATAAATCAGCTTAGGCTGACATTAATAACGACGTCTTATATTCAATTGGTATTCGATTAATATGGGCTCGAGGGTCAATATTGTTTTTACATTAATTGCAAGATTTAAATTCATTTAAGGATACAATATTCTTTACATATAAAGAGATCAATCTTCACTCTCTATCTTCCTTTCATTTTTATTGGGTGCTATGTTTCATACACACTTTGACTATAGTTGACCTACTTTTGTGTTAGTTTATGTTACTCGTAATTTGTAACATAGGATGATAGGAAGAGTAATTAAGTAGTTATAGGGTAGCTGCTTAAAAGTGATGATAAGATATTTCTTTCTCTTTCTATTTATTATTTTATACATTAATTATTCACAACTTTTTCAAGTTTTACTTTTATACTTTAAATTTGTTTCGTAGCTTTTTTAAAATTCCTGTTTCATCGACATTTCTCGTAACTAGAGACGTCATAGTATTCGTTTTGTGCTATTTACTGCTTGAGAGAATATAAAATTTTAATCTATATATATATATATATATATATATATATATATATATATATATATATATATATTCTCTCTTTAAAAGCATTGATGTTACAGTTATTGGTACATTTGTTACCCACATTGATTAAGAAAGTTGGTTGGCATATTTAATTCAAGTAAAACTACCATGAAACCGCTCACAGTTAAGAAAAACACCCGCGTACATAGTTTCAGGTGACTGATAAGAAACATACTAGAACAGAGTCTTACGGTTAACCATTATATTGGGGTGACACTACGAAAATGTTGTTTGTTACCGTTAACTCGTCCACTATGGATGTCGTATAAAAGTGATGTTGCATCTAGACGAGAATACCTATATCTTAGCCGACAAGATGAAATTCATGAATATCATTATCGTTCTCCTCAAGTTTTAGATATTATATAAAAAGAACAAAAGGTGCGGCATTATCATCCAACCTTCGAAACTCTGTGGAGTGTTTTGGAACTGGATTTGCACCGCATAACAAATGGATGATCATGCCAAACACGGGGGTGGTTATTGCTTCACTCTATAACCGGCCAGTTATATGTATATCCCCGACACAAAATTATATATGTTTTCCGCTTTGGTCTGGTCCAAACCCATCACAAGAAAGTGGCCCCATTGTGATTGCGCATGTGAGGGATGCTCATTACATTCATGTAACGCTAGATGAAAGTTGTCCAATTCCGCCAAATCACCAAAAATGGAGGAGGTACAAAATTGAGGTCGCATCCGCATGCGAAACTATGTATTTAAGTCGACAACGCATGTATACTCAAATTATTCAGAATGAAAGACAAATGTATTCGTGACTTTTTATTTTATAAAATTATTATAATCGTTACATGTTTTATCTATACTACTTATAAAGGAAGAATGACCCTCTCTCTTCTAATTTTTTAAGATTTACATATATAGATTTTAAGCAAATACAAGTATGGCCGCATAACATTACATTGTCAGAAAATATAATCACAGGGTACCCGCCGCCGCATCGCGCGAGTACCCTGCTAGTTTTTTTAATAGACAATTTATTTTCTCGTTAACTATTTGTATTCTGATAATACACTGGAAAAAAATTAATTATAAATTAAACTAAAAGTAAAGACAAAATAAATTATAAGATGTATTAATTATAAAACTAGAGAAAAAAATAAAAAAAAAACGTATTAATTAATATTTTTTTAAAAAAGGTAATCATTAATAAATGATAATGATAAGTTAATGATTAATGCACACCTTTGACCTATAAGTGTGTATGGTTCAAGTCAAAAGTGTTTATATTTAAAACCCACTTTTATCATTTTTTTTTAAATATTAATATCTTTCAAACCGTTAATCGTTAAGCGAAAAAAAATATACCATTACGACAAGCATTTAATTATCTTACTATAGATAGGCACTTTAATATAAGTTCGGCAAAAAAAAATTTTTCGTGTTTTTCACTTTTTTTTACATTTTTTTCTTTTTTTCGTTACTGAAACTTTCATGAAAAAAATCGCATGTGATTAAACACTAATTTGAATATCACATGTGATATTAGTGTTAAATCACATATGATATTACACGCACATGTGATATTACATATCACGTGTGATATCATATGTGATTTAATACTAATATCACATGTGATATTCAAATTAGTGTTTAATCACATTTGATTTTTTCATGCAAATCTCATATTCGGAAGGAAAAAAAACGAAAAACGTGAAAAAAATGATTTTTTTTGTTTTTCGAAAGTATATCAAAGTGCCCGTCTTTAGAAAGATAATTAAATGCACGTCGCGATGGTATAATTATTTTCGCTTAACGATTAACGGTTTAAGAGATATTTAAATTATAAAAAATAGTTAAAATAATAAAATATTTTTAATCTCAACTATTAATTTTTTTAGATGGAAAGCGGTGATGAGTCCCTTAGTATGTGAAAAAAAAATTGGTATATAAAATAAGTCACCTCTAATTGCAATTCATCAATTGTCCATTGCCTAGTATAAAAGTCATAAGATAAGAATCATTTTTTTACATCCTTAGTATGATTAAATGCTTAACTTATATTTTTCTTTTAACTTTATCATGAAGGGGTTCATATAGGTTGTTATGAGATGAGACGGTTATATTTGATAGTTATGGAGACAAGTTGTCAGTCTTGTCGATTTGTATTGGAATTCTTAATATTAGAGGTAGCTATTTTGACCCATTTATTTATGAACGGGTTGTGTTTTCTTACAATTTTAAATGTGACAGATAATATTATTGCTAAAAAGCAACACCTGAGATAATTGTATTTCAATTTGCGGGATTTGGATCAAAAAATCGTAATCAAATGGATTTGTTTCAACAAATTTAAATTTAGACAATACATATCAAGTAGTGGTAAAGATTATATAACAGCATTGGCTGAATGGTTGTCAAATCTAGGCGAGATTTAGACCACATGAAAGTTAAAGAGATCGACGCCATCTTGAGATCAAATTAGTGTCTTGCATCGAGTTTTTTAGTCGGTTGCAGTTTGTGGTCAAAATAGTCACCGAGACGAAAGATACATGATATTTTAAAGGTTGCTCTATTACGTTGGTTGTTATTTCCGGTATGTATAAATGCATTTCTATGTTTTGGTTTGCGGATATTTTAAGTCAAGATATAAGAGTGAAAAAACTTATGGTTGCAAAAAAGCATTGGGTTTTTCACCTTGCAGGAGGTTCTCAAATCTCAATTGATGTCTTCTTTTTGGTGTATTAAATTAAGAGAAATGCTAGAATCACTCATAAAATCCACACAAAAACTCGCTGACTCACTAACTCGTTAAAACATAAACCCTATCTTCTTGAGTAATGTGGTTGTGTTTTTTGATGTCTTCATGACATTTCATGCTATTAGAACATCTAAAATCAATTTATATCCACAGACTCACCAACTCATTAAAATACTTTTGAACCTGTCTATTTGATTGTCTAACCTTAACAACTTTTCTCTTTAATTGGTAGAGTTGTGATTTGTCATTTTTATCAAAAAAAAATGCCCAATTCTACTTGTAACTGCACATCCTTTGCATTAGGGAAATGGATAACGTAACTGATTAAGGTCAGATCCATTGAGTTGATTAGCTAGCCTTTCACGGTGGAATCTCCAAGCTTTTATTTCTTGTATGTTGTGTAGAGGCGGTGGCTTTAGACTTCCCGTCAATATAACACGTTTTGTCTTTGCTTGAAAGATGCATTTCTGCCATTTGACACCAAAGACCATAGTTTTGACCATTCAATTTGATAATAATGGGAGAAATTCGTCCCTCCTGGTGTGTAATTATTTTTGTAGACGATTGAAGTGTTGACACTGGTTGGGAAAGAAATTCGGTTAAGCGATCTAGTAGAGTAGGTGTTATGATTTATGATGTTTGCAGACTGAATTTTTTTTTGGAGATGAAGGTGGTGTGCCTGTCATTTTGGTTGCTGATAAAAAATGACCTTAGCTCTGATACCATGTCAAGATTTGATAAGCTAGAAAACAGAAAGACTCCCACCATTCTTAATTTCTCAAGATTACAATACAAGTCATTATGCTCTCTACTTAAAGAGAAGAATGAAGAGTTGTACCTTTCTGGCACCTCTAGACATCCAGCTCACATTCAATTCTTATTGTTCAATTCTTTCCTTTTTTACTTATATTTCCTCTTGTTACATTTCATCTTCTTTTTAATCGAAGAAACCAAATTCTCCCATCAATTGTGTAACTTTGCGAACTTTAGATGGACATCAAATGTCGTCGCTAATCAAATTCCATATGCTTAAGTTGTTGAAACTTGAATTCCCGACCACCATTAATTTTGATTATTATGCACGTGGTTTTGTGCCCTTTTGACAATTACAAAGACCGTTATCTATTTTATTTATGGCGATGTGACTTGTGAGACTGACCATGATGCATAGGTCATGCGACACCATTAGACCGCAAATTTCTGAACACAAGTTTTTCTCGAGACGAGACTGCTGTATCAAATAGTTTCTCGTGATATTCTCCATTTCTTTTACAGTTATCAACAATGTCCGAAGTGATGTAAGTTAACGAAGTGAACTATGTGTCACATTTAATTGAGTGGATAGTGTTAGAATGATAAAACCTCATAAGTTATAAAGTATTTTTTTTAAACTATTTATACAATACAATGACATTGTAACCCTAACAGTGCCTAACCTACATAGGGGTTCGAGCCATATAATCTATGCCTAATACCCTTTATTAGCTTGCACTTTCGAGTAGTGAAATTGCAAAAGCTTGAACTAAAGAAGAAGAAAGATAAACATGAGATAAACATAAAAATAGCATCTGAATGACTGTCAAGAATTATAACGAAGCTTGAAGGTGCATTGACCGATTGAGGTGGCGATTGCGGTTGCATTTTCTTCGAATTTACTTACGAGCCCACGTCTATGACGACATAAGCTAACTCTAACCGGTTTGAGAGTTATAAGCAAAATAGTGAGCCATTTTTTTTATGAACTCAATGGATTATTTGACCGCTTGACAGTGCGTAGATATGGCTGGAGTGGCGGCTAGGGTTTGACGGGTTGGCATAAAGTTAGTATGAGATCTGCTTTAATATCATGTTGAACATTCTAAACCTCGTAAGTCATAATGTATTATTAAGAAACTATTTTAGAGTACAATTAGATTGTTGCCCTAATGGACCTAACCACCCGACGGGCTCGATCCTTACAACCTATTGCCTGATATGTTAGATTATAGAAATCCCCCGTAGGTTATAACGTATTATTGAGTCATAATATATAGAGATTAAATGGGAGAAACCCTAACGGGCACTAAACACACAAACTGGGCTTGGGCCTACTAATACCATCTAATACTCCACTGCAATCCGAGCGGTGAAATCGCGAAAGCTCTAACTGAAATAGAAACTTAAAACGTTAAAAGCTATAACTATTTTATTGTTGAAGATATCGAACAATAAGCGGAATCAAATCTTCAAAGCGATGGCAAAAGTAAAAACAAACAACAGAAGTATTAATGCAATAATTAAGTTGTTTAAGACATCCGAAAGCGAGTAGATACAAGTCTTCGAATTACAATAGCAAAAGAAAACAAATAAAGCAATTATTAGAGGTTTTGGCCAATAGCAACATCATCTTGATCAGGATTTTATCTTTTTTTTTTACATATGTGGCAGCCATCTTCTGGCAGCACGTGACAACGTGTCGAAAGGCCGACATATATGATTTTGCTGTGATTTTGTGCAGAATTGAAAATTGAAGCGAATGACACTAACCGCGTAAAAATTAACTCTGAACGGTGTAATGGTTATGGCAAAAATATTATATGGATATGGTTTTGGACGACGATTATTATTATTATTATTATTATTATTATTATTATTATTATTATTATTATTATTATTATTATTATTATTATTATTATTATTATTATTATTATTTTCTTATTTTATTATTATTATTATTATTATTATTATTATTATTATTTTTATTTATTATTATTATTATTATTATTATTATTATTATTATTATTATTATTATTATTATTATTATTATTATTATTTTGAGAAATAGAAGCGGCTAGAGCTTGTGAAGAGGGATAAAAGGATAATGGGGTGATATAAAAGTAGCGGTTCATTGAAGCTGACTAGGTCTCGGGATCAGAAACGCTCCAATTGCATGATAGATTATAGAATTCCCTCCTAACGTATTATTGAACCATAATAGAGATTAAATGAGAAAAATCCTACCGGGCCTTATATCTGCAAAATGGGCTTGGCCCACTAACACCATCTAATAATTATGAGTATGCCATATTTCAGACTCTTCTTGGTTGTATAAGCAAGTTTTAGACAATAATCTTTCACGTTAGAATTAGGTTTTGCTAAGTTACAAAGTCAAGTTAAATACGAATAGTGATAAACGATTTCTTGTTTTTTACTCAAATGAAACTAAATTGTTTTGTCAAGTTAAAAGGTCATCACTTTTTTGTTCATTTCAAACTTTTATAAATGAAATGTCGCCAAGTTCACGTGTTTATGAACATGCAATGAGTTATCGTAAAGTCTAGTAATCAAGAACTTGTGATTACTAATCATTATCATCATGTATTATGATTGTTAACCAGTAATTTGGTAATAATAAAACTTGAGCTTTTCCGGTGTTTCTCTTAACCAAAACCAAAATAAAGAATACCACTTAAAAATAAATAATGTTGCATCACCACAATGTATGAGTAGCTTATGACTTATGATGAATAAGCTTAGAAGCTTATGTTAATAGTTTGGATTAGTTTATGATAAAATATACCGATAAAGCCCTTGAAAACCTAAATAAGTCTGTAAGTCATTAATAATGAGCTTATGAAAACTTTTTATATAAGCTTTCATAAAAGCTGAATTGTAATTTGTAAATAACTTATGGGCCGAATATATTCGTTCATTCGGGCTAGCCCGTATAGCCATATTGAGCTCACCGCTCACCTAGATCTAGACATACTCTTTTATAGAACCGAAGTACTCAATCAAAAAAGGATCTAGCGAGAAAAAATAAATAAAAATAAGAAGAATGAGAAATATTTGTAGCCACATATTTCAAATGAAGAAGGAGAAATTAATGGAAGGTGCATCTTTTATTGTAAATGCATCGTTCTTCTCATTTTACTTTTATTTCTCACTTGATCCCTACTCAACAAACACAAGTAAAGCGAATACATATTGTACACGTCGTGAAACAAGAACGTGGGACCTAGTATTCAACGTTGTCCTCCACTCCACCAGGAAAATAATTTCTTTAAATTCACGCAATATAATTATTCTTGTAATCCACATGACATTTCTTTCTTTATTTTTATTAGAAAAGGAACGTGCATTACATATAAATGAAAGTTGAAACAATTAATGCATTAAAGACTTAAAGTCTAAAGACGTAGGTTAAGAAAATGTTAGTTGAAGAAAGGGTCGATATATCGACCGGTTAATTTTTTTATTTTTATTTTTTGCGAGCGAGTAATAGGTTTTTTTTTTTGAACTGTGAGCGAGTAATAGGTTGAGAATGAGTTTTTGTATCGGACTAAATGAGAGTAGATATACTTTGAATAAAGTCAAGTTTTAATGAGTCGCATAACATTTTGCACATTTATGGTGGTTTATGAAAACGTTTATAAATTAATGAAAGGGTTTCAAAATTTGTAAACTATAGTAGAGATCCATTTTAAGCCAATATGTCATGAAAAGGTCTAAAATGTTTAACCTTTTATAATATAATGTCTTTGATTTTGATTATGTGAGATGTTTATAAAACTTGAAAAGGATTATACTTAGTGTAGATAGATTTAATAAACAAAAAGGTTTATAATTTAATGTCATAACACAAGTTTAAACATTTTAAAAGGTTTACTATAGTGGATGGCTTTAGAGTGTTTGGTGTGGTAATGACGAATACCACGTTATTCGTTTGTCACCTCAACGCCACCGCATCGCCCTTTCAATAATACACGAATAACTAAAATGCTCTCCTAACAAAAAAACCAATAACACTTTGTAAGTCCCACAAAATACTCTACAAAAAATACGCACTCTCAAAAAAAGAAGAAAAAATACCTACGACACATGTGATTGGAATGGCTAAAAGCCGGACGGCGGACAAATAACACGAGGCACAATGCAGCATAACGTGCCATTCGTGCTGTTAGGTCACCATGTTTGTAACACAAACATCAATATATGAAATAAGATGAAGGAAGGATCGGTTGAACAAAACACACACAAAACACACGTATGACTAATAACCTTTAGGCGTAGGATTTGAAGTGAAATGAACAACCAACCTTCAAGTGAAGGTTTACAAGACTATTTATAGGGGAAGGAGCTAGGGAAACACACTAGTTCCCTTCCTTTCTTTATTGGGTTTGGGCCAAGGCTTATGGGCTTTCTACATAAGCCTTGCCATAATTACTAACATAAAAGCCTAATTAAGCTAACTATTACATATTAATTACTAACACTTGTAATCAGGTTTAGGAGTGATTCCAACAATCTCCCCCTAAGTGTTGGTGATTAATAATTAAAGTGATCTGTAGGACCTTAAATCTATCTCAACCTTATTACAAATACCCACGTAAAACACTTAACGCGTAGAACACGTTAAACCCAAACACAAACTATGCGTATAAGAAGATGAAACAAAGATGAGATAGATGGTGACTTGATGTTATTGTTATGCGTATATGTGTAGAGAGAAAGATAAACAAGAGATGTTATATTAAAGGGAAAAACACACACACACACATTCAAGCACACCCCTCAAATGAGACTTTGAGGGGTTTATATAGTACAAGTAACTAGATGCCCTAATGGGCTTGGCATGGGCTCGTTTGGGCTTGGGTTGGACATGGATTGATATAAGGCTAGCTTAACATAACTTCTAACCAATTAGCTTAGCCCAGTCCACGAGCCCGTTGACTATTCTATCACGATATCTAACACACGTTACAAAGTTCCTAAACGTGAATGACAATCACTTCTAATAAAAACTATTAAGGCTAACAATCTCCCCCTAAGGGGTGGTCATTCAAAAGATGCTCCACTAGAATAGGTCTTTACTTTTCTCGAGCTTGAACTTTGTGTGTAGATATAGAATAGTCTTAATTCTTTGTTCCTTCATGCTTTGTGATCGGTTAATGGTGTTGTCTGCCGTTGTCAACTTCGTTGGTTAGGTGTCTCCACGCCTTTGTCCACCATGCTCACATTTCTATTTGTCTTTTGGTTACCAATGATGTAGTTCTCGAGTCTTTATACTTTGTAGATTCTCTGACATTGACGAAGAATCATCTTTAACTTTGTGTTGCCTTTGATTTTGATGAGAACTTTCATGTGTTGTTGGTATGAGCATGTGGAGAATCTGCACGATCAATCCGCTCCGGAGCTTCCATAAGAAGAAAACATAAAAACAGGTTAGTAATAAGCGGATTCCGGCACTTACAAGTTTGAATTTCGAGGGTGTTAACAGCATAGTGTGAAAACACATCTCTATTTCTTACAAGGACCGTTCCTGAACTGGAGTCCCACAAGTGAGATAACGCGATATACCGAAGTACATCTACAATTCAGATGAGTCGCTGAAGTATACCGAAGCATCACTCCACGACTGTAGACCGTTTGAGACACACTAAGCGTAATCCACGGGGATTTATCGAAGTGACCTGCTGTCAGGGCTGCTTGATGTTGACCCTGGCAGGAGTTTCCATTCAATCACTGAAGATCACAGATGTGAAACTTCTCATAAATGTTCTGGCAGATTGCTAAGATCTGCGTAGGACTCTAGAATATATCACTTGTGCCCTTATTGATGAACAACAAGTGATGTCATGTCAAGTGTTCTTATGAGATCTTTTGATGAATCTCGTGGCTCTAGACTCAATTAGTGCATTTTGGTTTTCCTGAGCGGAGACTAGGGAGAGGGTCTCCTTCTTCAATATCAACGATCTCTAAGAGAAAGTCGATAGATTATGTAGGGTTCCCAGTGAGAATGAAACAAATCCTTTTAAGAGGAATTGAGTGGCTAGAAGGTTTAGTGCAGTGCGTCACTGGGTCCATGACGTCTTTGTCTTCAATACCAGTGTCATCTAGTGACAACCAGTAGCAGATGAATTGAACCCGGTTTCTGCCCTAAGGTTGAATATGGAGGGCTATTTCTTTTCACCATTTCTTTTACTTTTTTTTTTAATTCTTCAACCCTTTCTTTCTCCTTTCTCACATTACTCCTTTTTTCAATCATACCTAAGGACTTCTAATACTAACTATTTGTGATGTCCTTGGGTAGATCCCTCCGGCTCTGGCGGATCATAGGATGGATTTACCTATCCTTAATCACCTTATAACTCCATGACTGTCCTATTGTTGCCATAAAACTATTTTTTGAAAATATCTCAGAGTGTTTATGATAGAAAACATGTTTGAAACACTCTGTGAGTTTTATATTTTCAGAAACACTCCCCCTTCACATGTGCTTATATGTTTTGACAGAAATCTGCACATAGAGGGTAGAGTTCGCACTTTTGAATTGATCGACTTTAAATGAGCTAGATCGATTCGGGACACGTTTACATCACTAGAGAACTAGCTTGAAATTATTACCCGTCCTGGTCAAGTCCATAGAAAGTTTCTCGAGATGGTACATTATTCCTCGTCAATTCATTGGTTTCAACTGAGTCGAGCTCATTTTGAGATTCAAACAACGATCATTAAACTTTTTGATCACATTTTAATCACGTCTCCTCCCCCTCAAAAATAGCATATACGTGATATTTTTTATATCAACGGATTAAACAACATTTTAGAATCTTTTGGGGAGACAAACGGATTTGATTTAAGCATGAATTTGGAACATTTTGTTTTATACTCCCCCTTTAATAAAGCATAGTCAATTAAAGGGTTTTAGAGGGAGTTATCTTGAGCACAAAATATTTTGAAAGATTTTGAAAATCTTTTTGAACAATCTTGAAAAAGGTGATCAAGATGATGATGATTTCTCACCAGTTTTAAATGTAGTGCACTGAAGCGTACACTTGATTTTATCTTTAAAAAACACGAGTTTTGATTTGAATTAATCAAAAGTCATCATTTTAGTCCGGGTTTCGTACTGAAGTATACGAAAGCCATCTTAGAAATTTTGAGAAACGACATGTTTTGGAAAACATTTAAAGAACTCTCGCTCAAGCATCTGTACATGCCCGTATCATTGTTGAATGACATTTCTAGAAACGTACAGAATATCGATTATACAAGAGACATGTCGTGAGAAGAATATTTTTTGGATTTTTGATTTTTTTATTGTTTTTGTATTTTTGAAAGTTTTATATTTTTATATTTTGCTTTTGTTGGTTTTTCAAATTTTGTATTTTGTTTTTCAAAAATATTTACAGCGAAGCTTTTCGGAAAATCATTTTCAAGAAGATTCGAGAAGACATTCTAACTCTTCAGGGGTTAGGCTTCGCATTCCAATTCGTCGAACTAAATCGTCAAACCTTTCTTTTGGAAGGGCTTTAGTAAATAGATCGGCGAGTTGGTAATCAGTCTTCACGAAGAATAATTCAACAGTACCTTCTTCCACATGTTCTTTTATGAAGTGATAGCGTACTCTGATATGCTTAGTGTTTGAGTGATGAACAGGATTGCACGATATGGCTATGGCACTTTTCGAGTCACAATACAAAGGTATTTTATCGAAAGTAAAGCCATAATCTGTGAGTTGTGTTCTCATCCATAGAACTTGAGCACAACACGCAGATAGAGACACATACTCGGCTTCAGCGGTTGAAAGTGCAGTGAAATCTTGTTTCTTTGAAGACCAGCTTTCTAACTTTTCACCCAAAAATTGTGCTCCTCCTGATGTACTTTTTGCTGTAACTTGGTCACCTGCGTGGTCCGCATCTGAAAAGGCAATTAGATCAAATCCGGATTCCTTCGGATACCAAAGACCCTTGTGAATGGATGTCTTCAGGTACCAAAAGATCCTTTTACCCTCTTTGAGGTGCAGTTCGGTAGGCTTTGCCTGAAACCGTGCTAATAAGCAAACAGCAAAATGAATATCGGGTCGACTAGCAGTAAGATACATGAGAGAACCAATCATGCTCCGATATTTCTTCGGATCAATAGGTTTCCCAAACAAATCGGCTCCAATTTTTGGTGATGTTACCATTGGTGTTCCAACAGAGTCACAATTATCCATACCATGATTTTTCAAAATCTCAGTTGTATATTTCGCTTGATTAATAAAAATTCCACGTGGGGACTGATGTATTTGTAAACCAAGAAAAAACTTTAGTTCCCCCATCATGGACATTTCAAATTTGCTTTTCATGAGATTTTCAAAATGTTTTGAAAGATTCGGATTAGTGGACCGAAAAATGATGTCGTCCACGTAAATCTGAACAATCAAAATGTCATTTTTGTGTAAACAAGGTAGGATCAATCGTTCCTTTGGTGAAATTGTTTAGGATAAGGAAAGAGGACAGTTCGTCATACCACGCTCTCGGAGCTTGCTTTAAACCATAGATTGCCTTTTTGAGTTTGTAGACATAGTCTGGATGTTCCATGTCTATGAAGCCTTCTGGCTGACTCACGTACACTTCTTCTTTCAGAGTTCCATTCAAGAACGCGGTCTTAATGTCCATCTGATAAACCGTAATGTTTTTGTGAGCTGCATAGGCCAAGAATATCCTGACTGCTTCTAGTCTAGCTACCGGCGCGAATGACTCTTCAAAGTCTATCCCTTCTTCCTGTCTGTATCCTTTGGCCACAAGACGAGCTTTGTTGCGAATTACAGTCATCTCTTCATCCCTTTTGTTCTTCCATAACCACTTGAGATCAATGACACGAACGTCAATTGGTCTTGGAACCATATCCCAAGAGTCATGTAGACGGTATTGGAGAAGTTCCTCCTGCATTGCTTCTATCCATGCGGGTTCTGCCATTGCCTCGCAAATGTTCTTTGGCTCTATATTGCTAATTGAGCAAAGGTAAATGCATAAGTTGCAATCAGTGGCAAGTTGGCGTCTCGTCTGAATTGGCCTTGACGGTTCACCAATAACTTGTTCAATCGGATGGTCTTTAGTCCACTTCAGAGTAGAAGGATACCGTAGATTATACGAGTGCGAGTTAGATGGTTCTCGTAAGCTTGAAGATGATTCAGCTGATTCCGTAGCAAACGGGTTTTCAAATAAGTCTTCATCTAACGTTGCATCGTTATGGTTTTGTGTAGGTTCTTCTTGAAATGATATTTTTCGTTTTGCTCATCAACTGCTGGTAAAACTGTTTGAAGAATTGGAGTTGCTGGAGTAGATGTAGATGATGTTGATGGAGTTGGTGCATTGGTTTTGACCATTGTAGATGCATCTTCTGTTGGTGGCGGTGGTAGATGATTTTGAGCGGGTGCAGCGGAATGATGGTTTGATGCATTTGTCGAAGTTCCACCATAGTATTCATCGAACATTAACTCAAAGAATTTCTCCCATTCTTGTTCATGAGGTGTGTCAGCAAAAGTTGATGGAGCTCTTTGATGTACGAGTCCTGAACTGATGTGTCAAGAAGTCTGCTGGTTTGGTGCGGGTTCTAGAGCGAGTCTCTCAGAAGCCATCTGTGAAAGTTCATCAAAATTTACATTCATCGTCTCCATGATCCTCCTAGTTCTCCTGTTATACACCCTGAATGCCCTCGAGCTATCTGAATATCCAATGAAGATTCCAATATCACCTTTAGCTTTCAGTTTCCCTAGATCTTCTCTATCGTTTGTCGGATAGCACAAAGCGCCAAACACGTGAAAGTAAGAGATATCAGGTTTTCTGTTGTTCACAATTTCATATGGGGTTTTATTGAATCTTGGATGGATTAGGGATCGGTTCTGAGTGAAACAAGCAGTGGCAACAGCGTCAGCCCATAGAAATAACGGTGCACTAGAATAAATTAGCATTGTGCGAGCAGCTTCTACAAAAGTACGATTTCTTCTTTCAACTACCCCATTCTGTTGTGGAGTTCTAACAACTGATGTTTCATGAGTTATTCCAACATCTTCAAAATAAGCTCTTTACTCCAGATTTGTTAATTCTGTGCCGTTGTCTGTTCTTACAACTCTTACTGGAGCTTGAAGAAGTACTTGAATACGCTTCAGAAAGGTGATGATGATGCCTGGTGCTTCGTCTTTTGATCTCAAAAACCTAACCCATGTATATCTTGAATAATCATCGACGATAACAAGAATATACTTTTTCCCATTAATGCTTTCAACTCTCATTGGGCCACATAAGTCCATGTGCAGCATATGCAACCTTGCTTCCGAACTAGGTACGGATTTGGGTTTGTATGATGCTCTTTTGCTTTTTCCTTGTTCGCATGATGGACATAAGTGATCCTTGGTGTATTTGAACTTTGGAAGTCCATTGACGATGTTGTCTTTGGCAAGTTTGTTGATGGTGTCGAAATTGAGATGGGATAACCGTCTGTGCCACAACCAGGACTTTGTTCCAGATGCGCGTGTCATAAGACATATTGGTGATGAAGAGGCCATTTGGTTGATGTCGATAGCATACAAGTTTGTATCACGATTCCCAGTTAAGAGATCAGTGCCATTCAAGTTTCTAACGAAGCAAGTATTTCTCCTAAAAGCGACCTCTAAATCTGCATCACAGAACTGCCCGACTGAAAACAAATTATGTCCCAACCCTTCGACATAGTAAACCCGAGTGATCAAATAATTTCCAAAAGGTAGATCTCCATAACCCATGATAGCTGCTACATGATCATTTTCGAAACGTACGGTTCCCATGAATTTCCAAACGAAATTGATCAGCAACTTCAGATTCCCGGTCATGTGCTTGGAGCAACCCGAGTCGACGATCCAAAGACATATTTCGATAACCTGCCAATCACAGAAGAAGAAGATTTTGGAAACCGTTTTGATTTTGGTTCCTTTGGGTTAGAGGTAAAATCCTGATCACACTCATAGAAGTTATCTATTGGTAAGATAGGTTCATCACTCATTCTACCATTCTGGAGTGTGAAAGTTCTACCCGTGGGTTTCCAAATGTCATCCCTAAAGTAAACATTATGCTCCCTATCAGTAGTGTAAAGCCTAAGTCTCGCAACTAGTCTTCCTATTCATTTAGCATAAGTTCTTTTGGGAACATTCTTCTTAACAGGCTTAACAATATCATTCTTAGAAACACAATCATCATGAACATTAGTTAAAGATTTCTTGCAAGTTAAACAAAGAGATTCAACACATTCATTAGACTTAGCAAGTTTCATAGGTTCATTACATTCAGATGAAATGTCTTTCTTATTACAAAGCGGTAAATTCCTAGGGTGTTCTTCTACTTTCTCCTCTTTATTCAAGCAACTACTCTTAGAGGCAAGAGAGACTCTATTGTTCTATGTATTGCTCTTAGGCTTTATTCTGCTGCTCCTAGAGGTGCTTCCTAGTCCTGTAGAAGGTAAGGCACACTCATTAGGATTCACAATTTTGTCTAAGGAAGTGGTTTCAGCTTTCCTAGTCTCTTTAGAGTGCGTTTCTAAACTTATGTCGTTTGTTCCATATGTTTTAGATGTGGAGGCAGACGCATTAGTGGTACTCATCTTAAAAAGGCCAGGAGCTAAAACTTTTGGTTTCTCGATAACCGCTTTTCCTTTATCAACAATTTGTTTAGGCAAGGCAGGTGGAGTGACTGATTTTGATAAGACATTTTTCTCATTGACTTTTGGAGGAGGCATAGAAACAGACATTTTTGGTTTTAAAACCGGTTTGGGAACATTTGCTTTCTCCTCAGTCAATGGTTTTGTAATCTTAGTATCCACTGCCTTTCCTTTTTGACATTCCAGCTGAGCCCTCAAAAGATCATTTTTCGCTTTCATGTCATTGTAGGCACGCTCATACGACAGTTTGTCATACTTGCATTCCTCAGTTTTTCGATCAAGTTGTTTAAAATATGAGACATTTTCTTTTTCAAGTTTCTCAAGTGCTTTTTCATATTTTGAAACAATTTTGGAGGTCTCAGACTGGAGTCTTTCATGATCTTCAACAGAATATGTTTGTAAAATAATGGACATTATATCGGTAGTCAGAACATCTTCGAAGAGAGAATCATTTAAATTTTCCAAAACTTTGATGTGTTCAACACTTTCATTAGCTTGGTTTACCAGGAATTTATGGTCCTTGACAAAGTCAACTGTTTCTTTCAAAAATGCTTGTTCAAAATGAATTACCCTTGCACTGATGGCATTCAGCTGAGGGGCAATTTGAGTTTCAAAATACTTTTTATTTTCATTATCAAAACTATTAAACCAGATGTTTGTTGTAATATTGGTTTTAGTTTTAACAGTGTCTTGAAGATCCGCAATTCTAGTTTTCACATTTTCTAAAATACTTTTCGCATCACTTGTGTTAAAAGGATTGTTTGAAGACATTTGTTCAATGTTCGAAAGAGAATTTGAGACAACAACTGGTTTTGAAACAGATTTTGAAACAGGTGTTGACTCTTTGTTTGAAACACTTGGTGTGATGGAATATTTTGACTTTTCTTTTTGATTAACAAAAGTAATTCCGTTAATTTTGTTCCATTTATTATAATCAATAGGTTTGATTTCCGGATTTTTTTGTTTCATTTTTGATCTACTCTCCTCAGATAGTTCTAACGTTTTAAGAGAATCACGAACAATAATGGGTTCATGTAAAGCATTTCCATTGTTTAGCACATTCTGAGATTTCTGAGCTTTCTTAAGGAACAAAGAATGGTCATTACCAAGTGTCATTCTATTATTAGTATGAAAACGCGGATTTACTTGATTAGAAAGCATCTTTATTGTTTGAGCAGAATGACTCGTTTTAAGAAGCAAATTTTCCAAAGTTTGGATTTTTTTCATTTTTATCAAGAATTTCATCAAGAAGAGAATCTTCTCATTTTGAAAAATCAGTAATCAACTGCTTCTTCTCTTTTTCAAGATTAGAAAACATTTCTTTTTGTTTAGAAAGTTGGTTATTTAAATCAGAAATTTCCTTGTTTAAAGATTTAATTTTTAAGTTCAAATTCACATCAAGTGTGTTATACTTGATTTGTAAACGTTGTTCTTTAGAAACCAAATTTCGATAACCAATTTCTAATTCTGATTCTTTGTTTTTATGAAATTCAAAGGCTTTTGCTTTCTCCTTGTAACTCTCAAGCTCAGCGGTCAATTTAACATTCGCGGCCTTAACTTCGCGATTGACCGTTCTAACTTTCTCGATTTCAATGCCACAGTTATTGATTAATGATTCAAAATAAGCACGTGTTTCCTCATCAGTCTCAGTATTTTGTGCCACACAGTCTCCACTAGGATCCACATCTGGAGTCTCAGAGTTAGTATTACTACAACTCGGATTGTCCAGGTATGTATCATAAGTAGGTGCTGATGTCACAGAATGTTGTTCGTCATGAGTAAACACATCAAATATGACATCGTTATAGCATGGATCAGTGATTGGTACCTCAGATACTGCATTGACGTCATAGACAGGAGGTGCGTCAGAATCAGTGTCGTACTTAGTCTCCTGAAGATTTGCCATGAAGATGCAGTTTGCATTGATTTCCTCGAGGTCTTCCAAATCATCCATTATAGCGAAAAAATCATTTTCTTCAGCACTCAGCTGCATCCCTGCTTCTTGCTTCTGTGCTAACAGCATAGCTTTCCGAAGAAACTCATCATTCTTCTTTTGTGGCTTAGTGGGACAGTTCCTTGCCATGTGACCCAATCCTTGACAGTTATAACACTTAACCTGATTACCCTGATTCACATTTCCATAATTCCCAACGACTGGAGCTGCAACATTCCCATTCTGATTACCCACTGCTATATTCCCAACATTCTGACCCATCTGATTACCCTGATTCGGAACCGCCTGATTACCCATGCGAAATCCAGTAGCATATCCCTGCTGATTCCCAATAACTCCAACCATTTGACCTTGAATACCCATGTTCACACCCGGCTGTGCAATTTGCCTATTGCAAGTGTCTGATGAAATCCTTTGGTTGTTGTTAGTTGGTGTGGAATAGCGACCTCTGAATGCTTTACCCAAGAATGCAAATGCTTGTGACAAAGCTTCTTCTGGTTCCATTTCAAGATCAGTGATTCCTTGTTCCTGGTAATGTTGTTGTTCAGGTGGATAGTTTTGTTGTTGAGGGATGTATTGCTGCAAGTTGTTGTTAGTGGAAGATGATGAAGCTTGTTGTTGTGTATTCACTGGAGTTTGAGTCTTTGCAATGAGTGCCAATGGATCATGATTCTTTGCTAATCTTTCTTGCCTGACTTCATTCACTTCATTTTGGTTTTGTTTCAGAAAATCGTTGAGTTGATCAAAGTTCACTTGATGTAAGTCTTTTGTTTGGTTGACAATAGTGACATATCGTCCTCATTCTTCTGGAAGATTGTTCAGGAACTTGATGTTGCTCACGATAGTTCTGGGTGTCAATTTGTTTCTGATCAGCTCATTCATTAAAGTGCAGAACCTTCCATAGTAGGATTCAATGGATTCTCCTAGAGTGGATGTAAACTTCTCCCAAGTAGTTAGCAGCTTGTTCTCCGTATCTTGTTGACCAATTTCAGTTCCATGACAAAGCCGTCTAACACGTTCCCACATATCAAAAGCAGTTTCACAACTGTCTACAGTAGCAAAGATGTCTCTTGGTAAACCCAGTTGGACAATATGAATTGCCATGTCATCTGCTTCGACTTGTTTCTGATCCTCTTCAGAGTATTCTGATTCTTTTTGAAGACGAAAAAATGGTGGGACGGGAGGTGTTGCATCAGCATTTACAGGGTCTTGTACTTGTCGAGGTATGAAGGGTCCATTCTGAATGGATTTGATCATCAATTTCCCATTAGGTTTTTTCTTGATGTAACGAAGCATACGACTTGTCCATTGAAGATAACCACCTTTTTCCAACATAGGAGGACGGTTTTCGGCACCGGCTGCATGAATGTCTTGTTGAGTTGCCATTGATGAAGGTATGATATGATAAAGTTGATGTAGGATCGATTCAACGATAAAGGAGTTGTGTTGGATGAAGATTAAGCTCGGTTGTTGTAGTGAAAATTTGGTCTAAAAACTTAAAAACCTCAATAACTTCTTTTCAGAGCGTTTTTAGGACTTGAAGGTTCATTCGGCGGTCTATTCTCCTCATTCTCACGGTCGTTTTGATGGGTAGATCGCTGAAAACGGAGTTACGGTTCAAAAGTTATAGCCGTTTGAAGTTTTGCTCAAAATCTTACTCGTAAAACTGTTCTTAAGCGTAGAAATGAGTGCTTATGCGTAGGATTCTTATGCGTAAAATCCAACTTACGCGTAACACTAGAGTTATGCGTAGACTAAAAACTTAAACGTAGAATCCTTATGCGTAGGATTTACTTATGCGTAAGACAAGCTTAGGCGTAGGAAAATGCTTATGCGTAAGAAATTATACGCGTAAGATTTAGCTTATGCGTAAATCTAGGTTAAAAAACCAAAAATCCTTTACACTGTCACAGCGTAAAAGATATTCACAAGTCGAAGTGTTCCACACACTTATCCAAGTGAGGGAAGCACTGAGTAACCGTTATAGCTCGAAGAAACTGCACAAAACTCTTATGCGTAGAAATAGGGTTTTGACTTTCTTATGCGTAAAAATAGGGTTTTGACTTACGCATAAAAAATTTCCAGTTTTCCAAACGATTTCTGATGCACAAACAGCTTCCAAAACACTTAAATAACACAAAAGTTTTGACCTTTATCACCCAAAATGCCTTTTATGCTTATGCGTAGAAATGAATCAACGAACCAAACACGAGTTAAAAATGAAGAAAAACACGTAAAGCTTCGAACTTTTTGCAAAAAACTGAAACTTTAACACCAAATAAACCTTAAACCACAAGAATCTTGAATTTTTAAGTGTAAAAATCAAAGCTTTAAGCATGGCAAAGATGTATAACGTGAGCTTTACGCGTACGGTACCAAAACTTCAAAACAAACACAAACACTCCTAAACCATTGTTAGGCGATTGATACCAATTGTAGGACCTTAAATCTATCTCAACCTTATCACAAATACCCACGTAAAACACTTAACGCGTAGAACACGTTAAACTCAAACACAAACTATGCGTATAAGAAGATGAAACAAAGATGAGAAAGATGGTGACTTGATGTTATTGTTATGCGTATATGTGTAGAGAGAAAGATAAACAAGAGATGTTATATTAAAGGGAAAAACACACACACACACACATTCAAGCACACCCCTCAAATGAGACTTTGAGGGGTTTATATAGTACAAGTAACTAGATGCCCTAATGGGCTTGGCATGGGCTCGTTTGGGCTTGGGTTGGACATGGATTGATATAAGGCTAGCTTAACATAACTTCTAACCAATTAGCTTAGCCCAGTCCACGAGTTCATTCACTATTCTATCACGATATCTAACACACGTTACAAAGTTCCTAAACGTGAATGACCATCACTTCTAATAAAAACTATTAAGGCTAACATGCATGATCTTTAAACGTTGTAGGTGTTGATGTAATAGTAGCTTCGACGTCTTCTGACATTCTTCTTTCTTGTGAGAAGAATTGTCTTGATTCCAACAATCTCCCCAGTGTAGGGATCTTGTTTCTTTTGAAGTATTCTGCTTTGATGTCTTTGATTTCTTTGTTCTTTAATTCTTTGTTCTTTGTGGTGGTTGTGATAGTATGTTGTGGTTATCTGCATCAGGTCTGCTTCGTTGCTCCAGTGTCTCCACGTTTTTCTCCAACATGCTCACACACTCTTTAACGTTGAATTTCAGTACTGATGAAGTTCTATTAGTCTTTAAACTTTGTAGATTCTTTGACTTTGACGAAGAATCATTCTGACTTTGTGTTGCCTTTTGAGAGAACTTCAAATAGTGTTGTTGTTGGTATGAGCATGTGAAGAATATGCACGATCTTTTCCTCCCGCGAGCATCCATAAGAAGAAAGCATAAAACATGGGTTAGAAATAATCCAGCGCTTACAAGTTTGAACTTCGAGTATGTTAACAACATAGTTTGAAAACACGTCTCTAATTCTCACAAAGGTTGTTCCTGAACTAGAGTCCCACAAGTGAGATAACGCGATGTACCGAAGTACACCTACAGTTCAGGTGAGTCGCTGAGGTACACCGAAGCATCACCCCACAACTGTAGACCGTTTGAGACAACACTAAGCGTAACCCACAAGGGGTTACCGAAGTGACCTGCTGTCAGGGCTGTTTGATGTTTACCCTGGCAGGAGTTTCCATTCAGTCACTGAGGATCACAGTTGTGAACCCCTCATAAATGTTCTCGACAGATTGCTAAGATCTGTGTAGGACTTGATAGTGTATCACTTGCGTTCTTAATGTTGAACGACAAGTGATGAAATGTCAAGTGTACCTAAGAGATCTTTTGATGAATCTCGTGGCTCTAGACTCAATAGTGCGCTTTGGTTTTCCTGAGCGGAGACTAGGGATAGGGTCTCCTTCTTCAATACCAGCAATCTCTAAGAGAAAGCCGATAGTTTTCGTAGGGTTCCTTGTGAGAATGAAACAAGCTTCTGTTGAGAGAAACTTGAGTGGCTAAGAAGGTTTAGTGCATTCGTCACTAGGTCCATGATGACTTTGATCTTCAATACCGGTATCATCAAGTGACAACCAGGAGCATATGAATTGAACCCGGTGTCTGCTCTAAGTTGAATAATCTGGAGGGCTATTTCTTTTCACCATTTTCTTTTCTTTTCTTTTTAATTCTTCAACTCCTTCTTTCTCCGATTCTCATTTTCTCCTTTTTATAATCATACCTAAGGACTTCTAAATTCTAACTATTGGTGGTGTCCTTGGGTAGATCCTTCCGGCTCTAGCGGATCATAGGACGGTTATTCCTAACATTAGTCACCTTATATCTCCATTGCCATAAAACCATTTTTCATGAAAATCTCTCAAAGTGGTTATGAATAAAAGCATTTTGTACCACTGAAAGAGTTTTATATTTTGCAGAAATACTCCCCCTCCACACGTGCTTAAGTATTTTGACAGAAATCTGCACGGTGAGAGAAGAGCGCGCACTTTTGAATTGATCGACTCAAGATAGACAATTCCCCGCGAGACACGGTTACGTTGTATAGTTAAAGAGTTGCATTGTCAGCTTTTAGGTGACAACTAGCTCTAATAACTACCTTGAAGGTGGGGACAAACCTTGAAAGGTTGTCAAACCCGTCAAAGTTCATGTCTATCAAGAGCTTCTCGAATAGGTACGATCTACTTGGATAAGTCTTGGAAGACAGATATTTTCGATGTATGACAGTTTAGATCTCGTCAATTCAAGAGTTAAGTCTTTAGCATGAGGATTCAATAGCAATTCACAACATATTTCTTATCACATAATTTTTCTCCCCCTCAAAAATGGCATATAAAGGTTGTAGGACCTTGTTTTTCTCAACCTTATCACGAATACACAACCTTACCACACAAGTTTACACGTAAAACACAAACACACTTTATGCATAGAGATGAAGAAAGAATAAGAAAGGTGGTGACTTGATGATACTCGTATGTGTTGGAGAGAAAAAGATGAAACAAGAAACTTGTATTACTTCAAAGAAAACACACACTCAAGCACACCCCTCAAATGACACTTTGAGGGGTATTTATACTTAGAAATACATAACGCCCCATGGGCTTGGACTTGGCCCTCGTGGACTTGGATTGGATTACAAATGATAAAAGGCTAGCTTCACTAAACGTCTAACCATTTAGCTTAGCCCAATCCACGAGCCCGTTGACTATTCTATTGCGATATCTAACACACGTTACAAAGCTCCTAAACGTGAATGACCATCACTTCTATTAATTATTATCAAGGCTAACAATCTGCCCCTAAGGGGTGGTCATTCAAAAGATGCTCCACTTGATTAGGTCTTTACATTCCTTGAGCTTGAACTTTGTGTGTAGATATAGAATAGTCTTGATTTTAGTTCCTTCATGCTTTGTGATCATTTAATGTGGTATTCTGCCATTTTTCAACTTCTTTGGAATAGGTGTCTCCACTTCTTTTCCACCATGCTCACACTTCTTTTTGACTTTGAGATTCTAATGATGTTGTTGGTATGAGCATGTGGAGAATCTGCACGATCTCTTCCTCCCGCGAGCATCCATCAGCAGCAGCTTCCCAGGTACAGTCACGAACACCAATTGATCATTGTAATCTTTTCTTAAAGAATTGATTACTACAACTGTTCTACTAATGAATGTCTTGATTCCATTCACCTTGGTCGGGTGAATCAGCCGTCCTAATCCCTTAAGGGACAGTTGGCATTACATTGAATAAATTCAAGTAATGACCCACGTCTTCAGGATTCGATTCGTGAAAGTAATTTCCTTAGCGGAATTTCCAGCACTTACAGGTTCAAACGTCGAGGGTGTTAACAGCATATTGTGAAAACACATCTCTAATTCTTACAAAGGTTGTTCCTGAAACTAGAGGCCCTCAAGAAGGCTAACACGACATACCGAAGTACATCTACAGTTCAGGTGAGTCGCTGAAGTACACCGAAGCATCACTTCACGACTGTAGACCTTTTAAGACACACTAAGCGTAACCCATAAAGAATTACCGAAGTGACCTGCTGTCAGGGCTGTTTGATGTTGACCCTGGCAGGAATTTCTATTCAATCACCGAGGATCACATTTGTGAAACCTCTCATAAATGTTCTGGCAGATTGCTAAGATCTGCGTAGGACTCTACAATGTATCACTTGTGTCCTTATTGATGAATAACAGGCGACTAAATGTCAAGTGTTCCTATGAGATCTTTTGATGAATCTCGTGGCTCTAGACTTAATTAGTGCATTTTGGTTTCCTAAGCGGGGACTAGGGAGAGGGTCTCCTTCTTCAATACCAACAATCTCTAAGAGAAAGTCGATAGATTATGTAGGGTTCCCAGTGAGAATGAAACAAATCCTTTTAAGAGGAATTGAGTGGCTAGAAGGTTAGGTGCAGTGCGTCACTAGGTCCATGACGTCTTGTCTTCAATACCAGTGTCATCTTAGTGACAACCAGTAGCAGATGAATTGAACCCGGTTTCTGCCCTAAGGTTGATTATGGAGGGCTATTTCTTTTCACCCTTTCTTTTACTTTTCTTTTTAATTCTTCAACCCCTTCTTTCTCCTTTCTCACATTACTCGTTTTTTCAATCATACCTAAGGACTTCTAATACTAACTATGGGTATTGTCCTTGGGTAGATCCCTCCGGCTCTGGCAGATCATAGGACGGATTTCCTATCCTTAGACACCTTATAACTCCATGACTATCCTATGTTGCCATAAAACCATTTTCTTGAAAATCTCTCAACGTGTTTATGATTATCAAAACATGTTTGGAACACTTCGAGAGTTTTATATTTTCAGAAACACTCCCACTTCACATGTGCTTATATTGTTTTAACTTAAATCTGCACAGAGAGGGTAGAGTTCGCACTTTTTGAATTGATCTGCTCATGATAGACAATTCCCCACAAGACACGGTTACGTAGCTTAGTTAAAGAGTTCCATTGTCAGTTTTAGGTGACAACTAGTTCTAATAACTACCTTGAAGTTGTAAACTCTTCTTGGAAAGAAGCTTAGACCCATGAAAGTGCATGTCTATCACGAGTTTCTCAAAATGGTACATTTACTGACTTTGATTACTCGTCAATTCAATGGTTTCAACTGAGTCGAGCTCTTTTTGAGATTCAAACAACGATCGTTAAACTTTTTGATCACATTTCAATCACGTCTTCTCCCCCTCAAAAATAGCATAATCGTGATATTTTTTATATCAACGGATTAAACAACATTTTTAGAAACTTGTGGGGAGACAAACGGATTTGATTTAAGCATGAAATTGGAACATTTTGGATTTATACTCCCCTTTTAATAAAGCATAATCAATTAAAGGGTTTTAGAGGGAGTTATCTTGAGTACAAAAAAATTTGAAAGATTTTGAAAATCTTTTTGAACAATCTTGAAAAGGGTGCTCAAGATGATGATGATTTCTCACTAGTTTTAAATGCAGTGCACTAAAGTGTACACTAGATTTTTTCTTTAAAAAATACGAGTTTTGATTTGAAAATAATCAAAAGTCATCATTTTTTGTGCGGGTTTCAACTGAAGTATACGAAAGCCATTTATTGAAGAAATTTTGAGGAACGACATGTTTTAGAAAAACATTTAAAGAACTCTCGCTCAAGCATCTGTACATGTCTGTATCATTGTTGAATGACATTTCTAGAAACGTACAGAATATCGATTATACGAGAGACATGTCGTAGAAGAATATTTTTGGATTTTTGATTTTATATTGTTTTTGTATTTTTGAAAAAAAATTATATTTTTATATTTTGCTTTTGTTGGTTTTTCAAATTTTGTATTTTGTTTTTCAAAAATATTTACAGCGAAGCTTTTTGGAAAATCATTTTCAAGAAGATTCGAGAAGACGTTCTAACTCCTCAGGGGTTAGGCTTCGCATGCCAATTCGTCGAACCAAATCGTTAAACCGTTCTTTTGGAAGGGCTTTAGTGAATAGATCGGCGAGTTGGTAATCTGTCTTCACGAAAAATAATTCAACAGTACCTTCTTCTACGTGCTCTTTGATGAAGTGATAGCGGACACGAATGTGCTTAGTCTTTGAGTGATGAACAGGATTGCAGGATATGGCTATGGCACTTTTCGAGTCACAATACATAGGTATTTTATCGAAAGTAAAGCCATAATCTGTGAGTTGTGTTCTCATCCATAGAACTTGAGCACAACACCCAGATAGAGACACATACTCGGCTTCAGCGGTTGAAAGTGCAGTGCAATCTTGTTTCTTTGAAGACCAGCTTACTAACTTTTCACCCAAAAATTGTGCTCCTCCGGATGTACTTTTTGCTGTAACTTGATCACCTGCGTGGTCCGCATCTGAAAAAGCTATTAGATCAAATCTGGATTCCTTCGGATACCAAAGTCCCATGTGAATGGATGTCTTCAGGTACCGAAAGATCCTTTTAACCTCTTTGAGGTGCAGTTCGGTAGGCTTTTCCTGAAACCGTGCTAATAAGCAAACTTCAAAATGAATATCGGGTCGACTAGCAGTGAGGTACATGAGAGAACCAATCATGCTCCGATATTTCTTCGGATCAATGGGTTTTCCAAATAAATCGGCTCCAATTTTTGGTGAAGTTACCATTGGTGTACCGACCGAATCACAATTATCCATACCATGATTTTTCAAAATCTCAGTTGTATATTTTGATTGATTAATAAAAATTCCACGAGGGGACTGATGTATTTGTAAACCAAGAAAAAATTTTAGTTCCCCCATCATGGACATTTCAAATTTGCTTTTCATGAGATTTTCAAAATGTTTTGAAAGATTCGGATTAGTGGACCCAAAAATGATGTTGTCCACGTAAATATGAACAATCAAAATGTCGTTTTTGCATTTTTGTGTAAACAAGGTAGGATCAACAGTTCCTTTGGTGAAATTGTTTATAATCAGGAAGAGGACAGTTCGTCATACCATGCTCTCGGAGCTTGTTTCAACCCATAGATTGCCTTTTTGAGTTTGTAGACGTAGTCTGGATGTTCCATGTCTATGAAGCCTTCTGGCTGACTCACGTACACTTCTTCTTTCAGAGTTCGATTCAAGAACGCAGTCTTAATATCAATCTAATAAACCGTGATGTTTTTGTGAGCTGCATAGGCTAAGAATATCCTGACTGCCTCAAGTCTAGCTACCGGTGCGAATGAGACTTCAAAGTCTATCCCTTCTTTCTGTCTGTATCCTTTGGCCACGAGACCAGCTTTGTTGCGAATTACAGTAATTTCTTCATCCTTTTTGTTCTTCCATAACCATTTGAGATCAATGACGCGAATGTCAATTGGTCTTGGAACCAGATCCCATGAGTCATCTAGACGGTATTGGAGAAGTTCCTCCTGCATCGCTTCTATCTAAGCGTTTTCTGCCATTGCCTCCCGAATGTTCTTTGGTTCTTTAGTGCTAATTGAGCTAAGATAAATGCACAAGTCGCAGTCTGTGGTAAGTTGGCATCTCGTCTGAATTGGCCGTGAAGGTTCACCGATAACTTGTTCAATTGGATGGTCTTTTGTCCACTTCAGAGTAGAAGGATACCTTTGGTTAAACGTATGTGAGTTAGATGGTTCTCGTAAGATTGAAGATGATTCAGCTGATTCCGTAGCAAACGGGTTTTCAAATAAGTCTTCATCTAACGTTGCATCGTTCTGGTTTTGTGTAGGTTCTTCTTGAAATGATATGTTTTGGTTTTGCTCATCAACTGCTGGTAAAACTATTGTAAGAATAGGATTTGCAGAAGTTGATGTAGATGACATTGATGGAGTTGGTGCATTGGTTTCGACCGTTGTAGATGCATCTTCTGTTGGTGGTGGTGGATGATTTTGAGCGGGTGCATCAGAATGATGGTTTGATGCATTTGTCAAAGTTCCACCATAGTATTCATCGAACATTAACTCGAAGAAATTCTCCCATTCATGTTCATGAGGAGTGACAACAAAAGTTGATGGAGCTCTTTGTTGTACGAGTCCTGAACTGATGTGTCCAGAAGTCTTCGGGTTTGGTGCGGGTTCTAGAGCGAGTCTCTCAGAAGCCATTTGTGAAAGTTCATCAAAATTCACATTCATCGTCTCCATTATCTTCCTAGTTCTTCTGTTGTACACCCTGAATGCCCTCGAGTTTTCTGAGTATCCAATGAAGATTCCAATATCACCTTTAGCTTTCAGTTTTCCTAGATCTTCTCTGTCGTTCGTTGGATAGCACAAAGCGCCAAACACGTAAAGGTAAGAGATATTAGGTTTTCTGTTGTTCACTAGCTCATATGGGGTTTTATTGAATCTTGGATGGATTAGGGATCGGTTCTGAGTGAAACAAGCAGTGGCAACAACATCAACCCATAGAAATAACGGTGCACTAGAATAGATTAGCATTGTGTGAGCAGCTTCCACAAGAGTTCGATTTCTTCTTTCAACTACCCCATTCTGCTGTGGAGTTCTAACAACTGATGTCTGATGAGTGATTCCAACATTTTCAAAATAAGCTCTTAACTCATGATTAGTAAATTCTGTGCCGTTGTCTGTTCTTACTACTCTTACTGGAGCTTGAAGAAGTACTTGAATACGTTTCAGAAAGGTGATGATGATGTCTGGTGCTTCGTCTTTTGACCTCAGAAACTTAACCCATGTATATCTTGAATAGTCATCAACGATAAGAAGAATATACTTTTTCCCATTAATGCTTTCAACTTTCATTGGGCCACATAAGTCCATTTGCAACATATGCAACCTTGCTTCCGAACTAGGTACGGGTTTGGGTTTACATGATGCTATTTTGCTTTTTCCTTGTTCGCATGATGGACATAGGTGATCCTTGGTGTATTTGAACTTTGGAAGTCCGTTGACGATGTTGTCTTTGGCCAGTTTGTTGATGGTGTCGAAATTGAGATGGGATAATCTTCTATGCCACAACCAGGACTTTGTTCCAGATGCTCGTGTCATAAGATATATTGGTGATGAAGAGGCCATTTGGTTAATGTCGATAGCATACAAGTTTGTATCACGATTCCTAGTTAAGAGATCAGTGCCATCCAAGTATCTAACGAAGCAAGCATTTTTTCTAAAAGCAACCTCTAAATCTGCATCACAGAACTGCCCGACTGAAAACAAATTGTGTCCCAACCCTTCGACATAGTAAACCCGAGTGATCAAATAATTTCCAAAAGGTAGATCTCCATAACCCATGATAGCTGCTACATGATCATTTCCAAAATGTACGGTTCCCATGAATTTCCAGACGAAATTGATCAGCAGCTTCAGATTCCCGGTCATGTGCTTGGAGCAACCCGAGTTGACGATCCAAAGACATATTTCGATAACCTGCCAAGAACAGAAGAAGAAAATTTTGGAAACCGTTTTGATTTTGGTTCCTTTGGGTTAGAGGTAAAATCCTGATCACATTCATAGAAGTTATCTACTGGGAAGACAGGTTCATCACTCATTCTACCATTCTGGAGTGTGAAAGTTCTACCCGTTGGTTTCCAAATATCATCCCTAAAGTAAACAGTATGCTTCTTATCAGTAGTGTAAGAACTAAATCTTCCAACTAGTCTTCCTACAGGTTTAGCATAAGTTCTTTTTGGAACGTTCTTCTGAACAGGCTTAACAGTCTCTTTCTTAGAAACACAATCATCATGAACATTAATTAAAGATTTCTTGCAAGTTACATAAACAGAATCAACACATTCATTAAACTTAGCAAGTTTCATAGGTTTAGTACATTCAGATGAAATGTCTTTCTTATTAAAAAGAGGTAAATTCCTAGGGTGTTCTTCTACTTTCTTCTCTTTATTCAAGCTACTGCTCTTAGAGGCATGTGAGACTCTATTGTTCCTTGTATTGCTCTTAGGCTTTAGTCTGCTGCTCCTAGAGGTGCTTTCTAGTCCTGTAGAAGGTAAGGCACACGCATTATGATTCACTTTGTTATCAAGAGAAGTGGTTTCGGCTTTCCTAGTCTCTTTAGAGTGCTTGTTTAAACTTATGTCGTTTGTTCCATATGGTTTAGATGTGGAGGTAGACGCATTAGTGGTACTCATCCTAAAAAGGCCAGGAGCTAAAACTTTTGGTTTCTCGATAATCGCTTTTTCATTTTCAACATTTTTTTCTTTTTGCATAGGCAAGGCAGATGGAGTGACTGGTTTAGACAAATCATTTTTCTCATTGAATTTTGGAGGAGGCATAGAAAGTGACATTTTTGGTTTGAAAACCGGTTTGGGAACATTTGCTTTCTCCTCAGTCAATGGTTTTGCAATCTTAGTATCCACAGCCTTTCCTTTTTGACATTCCAGCTGGGCCCTCAAAAGATCATTTTTCTCTTTCATGTCATTATAGGCACGCTCATACGACAGTTTGTCATACTTGCATTCCTCAGTTTTTCGATCAAGTTGTTTAAAATATGAGACATTTTCTTTTTCAAGTTTTTCAAGAGCTTTTTCGTATTTTGAAACAATTTCGGAGGTCTCAGACTGGAGTCTTTCATGATCTTTAACAGAATATGTTTGTAAAACAATGGATATAATATCGGTACACAGAACATCTTCGAAGAGAGAATCATTTAAATTTTCCAAAACTTTGATGTGTTCAACACTTTCATTAGCTTTCTTTACCAGGGATTTATGGTCCTTGACAAAGTCAACTGTTTCTTTCAGAAATGCTTGTTCAAAATGAATTACCCTTGAATTGATGTTATTCAGCTGAGGGGCAATTTGAGTTTCAAAAAACTTTTTATTTTCATCATCAAAACTAGAAAACCAGATGTTAATTGTAATATTGGTTTTAGATTTGACAGTCTCTTGAAGTCTCCCAATTCTAGTTTTAACATCTTCTAAAATGCTTCTGGCATCACTTGTGTTAAAAGGATTGTTTTAAGACATTTGTTCCATGTTTGACAATGATTTTGAGAGTTGAAACTAGTTTTGAAACTGGTTTTGGAACTGGTGTTGACTCTTTGTTTGAAACACTGGGTGTGATGGAAAACTTTGACTTTTCTTTCTGTGAAACAAAAGTAATTCCATTAATTTTGTTCCATTTGTTATAGTCGATTGGTTTTATTTCTGGATTCTTTTGTTTTATTTTTGATCTACTCTCGTCAGATAGTTCTAATGTTTCAAGAGAATCACGAACAATTATGGGTTCATGCAAAGCTTTTCCATTGTTCAAAACATTCTGTTCTTTCTGAGCTTTCTTGAGGAAACAAGGAGGTGTGTTACCAAGAGCCATTTTTTGTGTTGTATGAAAGTACGGATTCGTTTGATTAATTAGTATATTGGTTGATTTTGCTGAATGACCCGTTGTAACAAGCAAATTTTCTAATTTTTTGATTTTTTCATTTTTATCAAGAATTTCATCAAGAAGAGAATCTTCACCTTTTGAAAAATCAGCAATCAACTATTTCTTCTCTTTTTCAAGATCAGAATAAGTTGTTTGTTGTTTAGAAAGTTGGTTTTTAAGATCAGATATTTCCTTGTTTAAAGATTTTATTTTCAAGTTCAAATTAACATCAAGCGTGTTATACTTGATTTGCAATTATGTTTCTCTTAAAACGGAATCTCGATAACCAATTTCTAATTCTGACTCTTTGTTTTTGTGAAATTCAAAGGCTTTTGCATTCTCCTTGTACCTCTCAAGCTCAGCGGTCAATTTATCATTCGCGGCATTAACATCGTGATTGACCTTTTTAACTTTCTCAATTTCAATGCCACAGTTATTGATTAATGTTTCAAATAAGGCACGTGTTTCCTCATCAGTCTCAGGATTTTGTATCACACAGCCTCCACTAGGATCCACATCTAGAGTTTCAGAGTTAGTATTGCTACAACTCAGATTGTCCAGGTATGTATCATAAGTAGGTGCTGATGTCACAGAATGCTGTTCGTCATCAGTAAACACATCAAATATGACATTGTTATAGCATGGATCAATGATTGGTACCTCAGATACTGCATTGGCGTCATAGACAGGAGGTGCGTCAGACTCAGTGTCATACTTAGCTTCCTGAAGATTTGCCATGAAGATGCAATTTGCATTGATGTCCTCTAGGTCTTCCAAATCATCCATAATAGCAAAAAAGTCATTTTCCTCAGCACTCAACTGCATCCCTGCTTCTGACTTCTGTGCTAACAGCATAGCTTTCTGAAGATACGCAACATTTTTCTTTTTCGGCTTATTAGGACAATTCCTTGCCAAGTTACCCACTCCTTGACAGTTGTAACACGTAACCTGATTACCCTGATTCACATTTCCATAATTCCCAACGACTGGAGCTGCAGTATTCCCATTCTAATTACCCACTGCTCTATTCCCAATATTCTGCCCCATCTGATTTCTAACATTCTGACCCAACAGATTACCCTGATACGGAACCGCCTGATTACCTATGTGAAATCCAGTAGCATATCCCTGTTGATTCCCAATAACTCCAACCATTTATCTTTGATGACCCATATTCAAACCCGGCTGTGCAATTTGCCTGTTGCGAGTTTTTGATGAAATCCTTTGGTTGTTGTTAGTTGGTGTGGAATAGCGACCTCTGAATGCTTTAGTCAAAAAATCAAATGCAGTTGACAAAGCTTGTTCTTGTTCAGTTTCAAGATTAGTGATTCCTTGTTCCTGGTATTGTGGATACTGTTGTTGTTGACTGACTTGTTGTTCTTGTGGGTAGAATTGTTGTTAAGGGATAACAGCTTGTGGTTGTGGAGTGTATTGCTGCAAGTTGTTGTTAGTGGAAGATGATGAAGCTTGGTGTTGTGTATTCACTGGAGTTTGAGTCTTTGCCAATCTTTCTTTCCTGACTTCATTCACTTCAGTTTGGTTTTGTTTCAGAAAATCGTTGAGTTGATCAAAGTTCACCTGATGTAAGTCTTTTGTTTGGTTGACAATAGTGACATATCGTCCCCATTATTCTGGAAGATTGTTTAGGAATTTGATGTTACTCACGATAGTTCTGGGTGCCAACTTGTTTCTGATAAGCTCATTCATTAAAGTGCAAAACCTTCCATAGTAGGATTCAAAGGATTCTCCTGGAGTAGATGTAAACTTCTCCCATGCAGTTAGCAGCTTGTTCTCCGTGTCTTGTTGACCAATTTATGTTCCATAACAAAGCCGTCTAACACGTTCCCACATATCGAAAGCAGTTTCACAACTGTCTACTGCAGCAAAGATGTCTCTTGGCAACCCTAGTTGGACAATGTGAATTGCCATGTCATTTGCTTCGACTTGACTTGTGATCCTCTTCAGTGTATTCTGATTCATTTTGAGCACGAAAAGATGGTGGGACGGGAGGTGTTACATCAGGATTTCCAGCGTTTTGGACTTGTCGAGGCTTTAAGGGTCCATTCGTAATGGATTGAATCATGAGTTTTCCATTAGGTTTGGTCTTGATGTAGCGAAGCATACGACTTGTCCATTGAAGATATCCACTTTTTTCGAGCATAGGAGGACGGTTTTCGGCACCGGCTGCATGAATGTCTTGTTGAGTAGCCATTGATGAAGGTATTTGCTGATAAAGTTGACGTAGGATCGATTCAACGATAAAGGAGTTGTGTTTGATGAATATTAAGCTCGGTTGTTGTAGTGAAAATTGGGTCTAAAAACTTAAAAACCTCAATAACTTCTGTTCGGAGCATTTTAGGACTTGAAGGTTGACCCGAATCAACTTTAGTTAGTTGATTCGGCGTGCCAATCTCCTCGTTCTCACGGTCGTTTTGATGGGTAGAACGCTGAAAACGGAGTTACGGTTCAAAAGTTATGGCCGTTTGAAGTTTTGCTCAAAATCTTACTCGTAAACTTGTTCTTAGGCGTAGGATTTGGTGCTTATGCGTAGGATTTGCTTAGGCGTAGACTGCTTAGGCGTAGGATTCCATTATTCGTAAACTTAATCTTACGCGTAACCTTTAAGCTTAAGCGTAAGCTTATGTGTAAACGTAAATGCTTATCAGTAAGAAACCTTACGCGTAAGTGGTAGCTTATGCGTAGAGTGTTACTCGTAAGCTTTTATGCTTATGCGTAAACTTAGGTTTAAAACCAAAAATCCTTTACACTTATACCAGTGTAAAAAGATATCCAAAGTCGAAGTGTTCCACAAACTTATCCAAGTGAGGGAAGCACTGAGTAACCTTTGTAGCACGAAGATTCTTCACTAAAAGCATATGCGTAGGATTTCACTTCTTACGCATAGGAATTCACTGCTTACGCGTAGAACTATGGTTTTGACTTTTCCTTACGCATAAAACTAGGGTTTTGACTTTATTTACTTGCAATCCTTACGCGTAGACAACCCAGTTTGATGCAAAAACACGAATTTTTCACCCAAAAACACGTTTCCAAAAGATTTCTTTTGCACAAACTTCTTCCAAAACACTTAATGATCAATAAAAACTACAACTTTAACCTTAAAAACACGTAAAAATCAAAACTTTATGCCAAAAACTCACGTTTTGTTATGAAAAACGCAAACTTTTTTGTAAAGCTTTAACAAAAACGTAACAAAAACACTCCTAAACCATTGTTAGGCGATTGATACCAATTGTAGGACCTTGTTTATCTCAACCTTATCACAAATACCAAAGCTTACCACAAGTATGCCAAGTGAAACAAACACGATACGCGTATATCACGTGAAACACAAACTGATGTTATGCGTAAAAGATTAAGAAGAAAGGAAAGGTGGTGACTTGATGATACTCGTATGTGTTGGAGAGAAAAAGACGAAACAAGAAACTTGTATTATGTAACATATTGGATTTCATAAACACACTAAACCATAAGATCAAATAGGCGTACAAAGAGTTCTAGAGAGAGAAAGTTAGAGGTTTAGGGAACTTTAGTGAGAGAAAGAAAAGTCTTATTATGAGCTCCAACTCTCTACCTTGGGAGGTAGAGAGTATTTATAGTCATTACATAAAACGCCACCTAACGGGCTGTGGATCAGGCATATAGTGGGTAAAGACCCGTCCGTCCTCCACGGTGTTACTTAACTAAATACTACTTAACAGTAAATAACTATGACTACGAGCTTTCTAACGATTACATATACTTGAGGTGACCGACTCTTTAATACATGGATTTACTAAATCCTAACAATCTCCCCCTAAGGGAGGTCACCTCAAGATCACCTCAAACATACATTGAATACAAACAAATTTTACATAAAGATTGTTCTTGCATTCTTGATGTTGTCCATTGCTCTGAAGCTCGTAGTCATTGATTCTTCACATTGCATGTTAGGTTAATCCAAGTGGAGGTCTTTTTACTGATCCACGTGATAATGAGTTTTGAGCCAGTTTTGAGATCATCAGCTGACAAGAAATCTCTGAGATATCCATTGTGGTGTTGGTATTATGTGATGTTGTGACTTTCGGACCGACATGCTCACATTCTGGATCATGAAATATTCTCATCAGAGTAGCGGAAGCTTTCGTTGATTCATGATATTGGTAGCAGCGTAGCAGAAGCATGGAGTGAAAATATCAGAGTCATTGATGCACTAATCATGATTTCTTTTGAGATGAATGTGTTAAGTGAGCATGCGGCTATGGATTGACCGCTTCATTCTGATCAGCTGCAAACGTAGGGCGTACCTGCACACAACAGTTAGCAATAAATCGCACGAAAGTGTCTTTGATCACTTTCGTTGAATTGAGGTACACGGCCCACGGTTCCCCGTTGATCAGTACAAGTACTGCCTGTGATCAGGTATAATTCCGAAGAATTTCCTTGACAGGGTTTCGCAGCTGCTCTAGCTGTTCTCAAACCAGAACGTCTCAAAGAAGACAACACGGAGTGAGTGAACCAGCGAATAGAGATTCACTGATTGATGAAAAGAGATTTGAAAAACAATCGTGTATCGCACAATCGAAATTGTTTTTGCAATACAACGAAGGTTTTAATGAAAATCAATTATCAATCATAAACACCTTTTGATTTGAAGTATTCGTACACGGTCGAAGTGCTAAAGAAAAGAGTTTTTAAGCACAAAGACCGGTTTTTTTCAAAGGTATCCGTCAATCCATATCCTGAACCAGGATTGATTCAAAAGATTGAATCGCCCCATTGTTTCTGTTCAGTTGTCACATGGTCGATCTATTGAAAAGATCTCACATGCCACCTACCAGGAGCTTGTTTGATGTTGGCTCCAGAAGGCTTTCCATCTTCTTTGTGAATATTTTACATATCACTCGGATGTTCTGGCAATACCACAAGGATAATGTGTAGGACTCATAAGATATAATCTCTCTTTCCACATTGTGTGAAACAGAGAGTCTTCATGGAAAGTGTCCTAAGGAGATTTATTGATGATCGCGTGGCTCTAGACTCAATTTGTGCGTATTTGGATCCTGTAACGGAGACTAGGGAGAGGGTCTCCTTCTTCAATATCAACAATTTCTAAGAGAAAGTCAATAGATAATGTCGGTTCCCCGTGAGAATGAAACAAGTCCTTTTAAGAGGAACTTGAGTGGTTTGGGAAGTTGAAGTGCAGTGCGTCACTGGGTCCATGACGTCTTGTCTTCAATACCGATGTTACCTTGGTAACCACCAGTAGCATATGAATTGAACCCGGTATCTGCCCTAAGGTTGAATAATTGGAGGGCTATTTGTTTTCACCCTTTTCTCATTCAATTCTTTTTCATTCTTCAACCCCTTCAGTGCTTTCTGAGACATCATAGCTAGAACCTTGTTGGGTTTATTCCAGTACTAGCTCAGTTTCAGACCGCACTCTTCCCATATCTCAATTTTTCTCCTTTTATCATCATACCTAAGGACTTCTATACTAACTAGTGGATTATCCCTGGGTAGATCGCTCTGGTTTAGGCAGATCATGGGAGCAAATACCTAACCTTATCATCCTTATATCACCATACATAAAGTAAAGTTGGTCGGTCTATTTGGTATTGTTCATCTGCCATTGGAACCAATTGAAAACCATTTGAAAATCAATCCAGATACTTAAGATATATTATCAAAGCATTTTGTACCTGAATTGTTTTTGATATTTTTAGAACAAGAGCTCCCCCTCAACATGTGCATCAAGTATTTGAAATCGTTTTGCACATGGAGGCAAGAGAAAGAATTAACTTCTTTGATTACCATTTTCTAAAAGATATCAACATCACTTCCCTAATCAAATCAAGTAGATAAAGCATTTTGGGGAAGGATGAGGTTTTCATAAGTTTGCTCCCCCTTAATATGTGCCTTGAGGTTTGAAAGAGTTTTGCACATACAAGAGGAAACATGCACATTGATCACGTTTCAAATCTTAGTGGTTTAAGATAGATGCTCCCCCTCAACATGTGCATGGAAAATTTGAAATCATTTGGCACATGTCGGAAGGAGAGCTTGTACATCCTTATAAAACCATTTACCGAATTATCAGATTAAATCCAATTTAAATCACAAATTCTCCCCCTATCACAATTATCAAATCATTTGAGATTTGTGATCTCTTGTAGATTTAAATTGATTTTGAAAGCTTTTAAGGAGAATTGTGACTTGATTATGAAAACGTTTTAACTGATATTGATCGGATTTTAAGACTTTAAACTCCATTGAATAAACATGCATGATTATCTTTTGAAAACAATTGAATGACAAATAACCTTTTAATTTAATTGAAATCATTCTCCCCCTCAATCAATGACATATGTTGTTGATTGAGAGATATATATTTTGACAAACTTTTAAGTCCAGATGATTCTCAAAAATAGAGTCCGAGTTATTTTTCAAACCAACTAGTTTTCATTAGATATTAAGGATTAGTTTAAAGAATCAGAGCAAGAAATTTGAAAACCAAGATAAAGCATGGCTCTGTTCTTTCTTTGAAAAGCGGGTTACTGCCTGAAATGACAATAAACCAATTAATTTCTCTTTCTCCCAAAAATATTTTTTGATTTTTTTTTTTTTTTTTTTTTTTTTTTTTTTTTTTTTTTAAATTCGAACAATATCTAAAGTCGGTGTCATTCTTTGAATGACAGCACAAAGACCGTAGATATTATCGAACCGAGAAAAACATGACAAATAGACAATATTTTTTGAAGATTTTTCGAATTTTTCAAATTTTTTATGGATTTTGAAAGTTGTTTTTTTTCTTTTTTTTTTTTTTTTTTTTTTTTTAAATAAATATATACAAAAGATAGATGAAGGAAACCTTTTACTCCTCTTCTTCCTCTTGAAGACGTTTGAGTGTTTCTGGTTGTAGGTTCTTAAGACCAAGTCGTAGAAGAATAAACTCAAAACGTTCTCTAGGAAGAGCTTTGGTGAAGATGTCTGCTAACTGGTATTCTGTCCTCACAAAGTATAGTTCCACCACACCGTTTTCAACTTGCTCCCTGATGAAATGATGTCGAATGTCGATGTGCTTTGCTCTTGAGTGTTGTACGTTGTTGCATGAGAGAGCAATAGCACTTTTATTATCACAGTACAGAGGGATTTTGTTAAATTCAAAGCCATAGTCAGATAATTGGGATCTCATCCATAGGATTTGAGCACAACAGGATGACATGGCTATGTATTCAGCCTCTGTAGAGGAAATAGAAGTACTCATTTGCTTCTTTGAAGACCAGCTCACAAGCTTATCACCCAAAAACTGAGCACCTCCAGACGTACTTCGACGAGTATCTTGACATCCTGCATGATCAGCATCTGCATAGGCTGTTAGTGACATACCGGTGTCCTTCGGGTACCAAAGTCCCATATTGATGGTTCCTTGGAGATACCGAAAGACCCGTTTAACCGCTTCAAGGTGCTTTTTAGTAGGCTTAGCCTGGTATCTAGCACACATGCAAACAACGAACAAGATTTCTGGTCTACTAGCTGTGAGGTACATCAGGGATCCAATCATACTACGATATTTTGTTTGGTCTACCATGATCCCTGAGTGGTCCTCATCTAGTTTCGTACGTTCAATCATGGGAGTGTCAACAGGGTCACTAGAATCGAATCCAAATTTCTTTAAAATCTCATTTGCATATTTAGATTGATTTATGAAAATGCCTCCGGGACTTTGTGAAATTTGTAATCCCAAGAAAAATAACATTTGTCCCATCATCGACATTTGAAATTTAGAACCCATTTCATTTGAAAAACGGTCACACTCATTGGGGTCAGTCGAGGCAAAGATGATATCATCAACATAAATTTGAACGTGAATTAAATGTTTGCCTGACTTTCTGGTGAACAATGTAGGATCAACTGCTCCTTTGCTGAAACCGGTAGATAGAAGAAACTTTGATAGCGTATCATACCATGCCCTTGGAGCTTGCTTTAAACCGTACAGAGCCTTCTTCAAATGATAGACGTGAGTAGGATGCTCTGGATTCACAAAGCCTTCGGGTTGGCTGACGTAGACGACTTCTTTAAGATCTCCGTTCAGAAATGCCGTCTTTACATCCATCTGATAGACTACCATGTTCTTACTGGCAGCATTAGCCAAAAAGATTCTGATTGCCTCGATACGAGCAACAGGAGCAAATGATTCTTCAAAGTCAATACCCTCCTCTTGACGGTATCCTTTAGCAACCAATCGAGCTTTGTTCTTTAGGACATCACCATGCTCATCAAGTTTCACTTTGAAGATCCATTTTAGAGCAATGATCATAGCACAATCTGGAGCAGGTACTAGTTCCCATACATCAAGTCGATCAAACTCATGAATTTCTTCTTGCATGGCATTGAACCAGTTGTCTTCATTCATGGCAGTTTTAACATCTTTTGGTTCGATCTTAGAGAGTACAGAGTTGAAGAAGCACCATAAGGCATCGGTTGCAAGTTGTTTCCGTGTTGATACTGGACTAGAGCGATTTCCAATGATGTTGTCTAATGGATGATCGTGAGTCTATTTTCTAAGGTGTTCATGTGGCAGTTGTTGAGGGACTGAGGTAGCAGAGTTGATGTCTCCTGAAGAAGATGGTTCTGATGATGATACAGGAGCAAATATGTTTTCAAATGGAGCATCTTCAGGAGTAGCAAAGGGATTAACTTCATCATTGATGCCAGAAACAGTTTCATGATGTACATTCGAAGATTGATGATTTGTTGATGAGATTGAGTTATCAGCAGCAGGTGCTTCTTGACTTAATGATATTGAGACTGAAGGATTGACTTCATTCTCAGGGATATGAGCAGCCTCTGTTGTGGGAATTGACGGTTCAATAGCACTTGGCTCATAGAGTTCATCAAACATCGGATCAAACAGTTTCTTCAAATCATCTTCAGTTGGAGGTACATATGGAATAGCTGGAGAGAAATTTGGTACAAGGGATGAACCAATGGGACTGTTTTAAAGTGCGGGTCCAAAACTGGGTTGTCCAGGAGCCATTTGACCGGTCAGCTCATCGAACGTAACGTGAATTGTTTCCATGATTTTCGGGTTCTCTTGTTGTAGATTCGGTAACCCTTCTTGTTAGGTGCATACCCAACAAAAACTCCAATATCTGCCTTTGCTCTTAATTTACCTAAATCTTGACCGTCATTTGTTGGATAGCACAAAGCACCAAACACACGAAGGTAGGAGAGATCAGGTTTTCGTTTATGAACAAGTTCATATGGAGTTTTTCCATGAGAGGTGTGTATAAGGGAACGATTTTGGGTGTAGCATGCAGTGGCAATGGCTTCAGCCCATAGAAACATTGGAACCTTCAAATAAATAAGCATTGTTCTTGTGGCTTCTAGAAGAGTTTGATTTCGTCTTTCAACTACACCGTTCTGTTGAGGAGTTCGTGGAACACTTCTTTGATGACTAATTCCAACACTTTCATAAAACTGAATTAAGTCTTTGTTGACAAACTCTGTGCCATTGTCTGTTCGAACAATTCTGACTGTATTGTTGAGTCGAACCTGAAGCTGTTTGATTAGTTTGATGATGACATATGGAGTTTCATCCTTTGTCCTCAAAAACTTTACCCAAGTAAATCGAGAGTAGTCATCAACAACTACTAGAATGTATTTCTTCCCATTTATCATTTGCACTCCCATTGGTCCGCACAGATCCATATGAAGGGTATGAAGAACTTCCATTACAGAATTTGTGGGTTTTGGTTTGTGGGCATATTTTGTGCTTTTACCCAATTGGCAAGCTGAACAAAGATGATCCTTTTCATATTTTAATCTGGGTAAGCCTCTGACAAGATCCTTTCTGGAAAGGTTGTTTATGGTGCCGAAGTTCAAGTGATTGAGACGACGATGCCATAACCAAGACTTTGATAGCAAGTAGATTGGAGAGGACTTCATCATGTCATCAATATAGATGGTGTGTAGGTTAGAACCTCGAGTACCTCTTAATAATTCAACACCATCAAGTTCTCTAACAAAGCAAGTATGTTTTCTAAAAGCCACTTCTAGATCGGAATCGCATAATTGACCAACAGACAACAGATTGTGACGAAGACCTTCCACATAATATACCCTGGAAATCACACTTTTACCAACCACATAATCTTCATAACCCATAATAGCTCCAAAATGGTCGTTCCCGAATCTAACTGTCCCGATGAATTTACTCACGAAGTTCATGAGCCGCGACCGGTCTCCAGTCATATGCTTGGAACAGCCTGAGTCCAGGTACCACAGAACGATTTGAACGATCTGCAGTTGAACACAGACAAGAATGGATAACTGGATAATTGGGATCCCCATGCAAGAATGGGTTCCATTTGGTTAGTAACAGTGATTGGAACACCCACATCAGAAATTGAAGCAATGGAATCATTATGAATAGATGCAGTACTAGTGTCTGTATTAGCCCTATTCAAAGTATGTTCACTTCTTAAGGAAATAGTTCTACCAGTAGGCATCCATTTTCTAGTGGGCATTGTCTGATTAACCTTATGGCCAACAGTCATCCACTGATAACCTATCTTACTAAATGTTCTTCCTGTGGGTTTCCACTATTTTCTTACTTTCTTTCGCCTTTGCCTTTTAGCCTTCTTAGAATGATTTTTTGCATTAACAATATTAACTGGGGATTTGACCGCATTAGACAAAGCATTCACACCACATTCATGATAAGTAACAGAATTCAAGCAGACATCATTACAAGGTTTGCAAATAGTATCAGAATTCGAATTAATTACAGTACGCCTATGGCTAATACTAGAATCAACACGATTCGTTTTATTCGGCTCAAACTTAAAGTTCCTAGGTTGTTCTTCTACTCTCTTCCAATGCACATTCTTAGCTTGCGAGGTCCTATCATTCCTTGTATTGTCTTGAGACTTTGACCTGCTCGCTTTAATGTCACTGATTACTCATGTAGATGGAATGGGAACATTAGTTGGTTTTGCTACTCTTTGCATCTCCTGTTTAGATGTGCTGGGATCTGAACTACATGCAGGCACACTAAGGTTCACTTTCTTAACACTGGAAGTTCTGGGATTTGTACTCCTAGTAGGCATACTAGAGTTCGCTTTCTTAGCTTTAACAGATCTGGAATCTGAACTACTTGAAGGTATACTATCATACTTGGCACTAGGCATAGAACACGGAATCAAAGGATTAACTCTCTCACCTAAAGACTTAGGGCATATTGTGATTAAGCATTCTAGAATTTCTTGAGATCGTTTGGCATATAAGCATGCATGCCCAATTGCATTGTCAAGTGGTTTTTCTAACTTATCCTCTTCAACAATCTCACAGAGACATTCTAGACAATCCTTAAGGGATGAGAAATATGTTTGAATAGCAAGTTTCTTATTCCTGAGATGAGGAGGAACATATTTCACAGACAAAGCATATTTATTACAGACAGTTACCTTTGATCCACCATTCTCCCCATTGGTCATTGGCATTTTCCCTTTTACATGGCTCTTCAGATTCTCAATTTCCTTTTGCAATGAAGCTATTTGTTCGGTGTTTTTGTTACGAGTGACCTTTATTGATTCAAATAACTCATTGAAATGACGCTTAATCTTTTCATTTTCTTCAAGAAAGCTTTCGTTTTCCTTTTGTAATGCATTTACTAAGTTTTGAAGATGAAACGTTTGAGAATTCTGAGAATCTAAAGGAGGAGGCATTTGGAAACCAGTCACATTGTTCTTTTGACCCTTTAATTGAGAGATTTGGGCTTTCAACTTTCTGATCGTGTTACAATGAGCTTGAATCTGTTCATCCCGTTTGTTAATTTGAAAAACTGCATCAAACTCTGGATCATCTGAGGATGTCTTGATATTTGAAGTTTTGACATTTTCTTTAAGATGTTGATATTTTAGTTGTAAATTAAAATGCTCAACCTCTAGTTTAGAAAAATGTTTAACCAAATTGTCGTGATCATCCAGTTCAATTTTCTCATTTAGGTTAGAATTAGTCTTTAGCTCAATGACACGATCATGGGAGATTTTCAGGGCAACAGATAATTCATGAAATTGAGAAGCATTAATGGAACAATTTGTAGCAGTGAAAAACACATCTTGAGCAACACATTCAGTAATAAGAGTCTCATTCAGTGTATGCAAGTTCTTCCTCTCAATCTCATTATATTTTAGTGCCCGCTCATAGTCACTAACTTCAACTATCATTGCATCAAATTCCTTTTCCATTTCTTTAATGTCTAAAATCATTCCCTTTTTAAGACTTTCAAAATGATCTTTTAGTTGTTTAAAGAAAGGCATGACTTCAGTTAAATAACATTCTTTCGTTTGCTCAAAACCCCTTTCCCCTTCAGTTATACCAGTGGGTGTGATCCTTTTCTTACAAGTTTTCTCAAAATCAACAAATAGTTGAAAAATAACATATTGACTGATTAAGGTCTTGCTTTTAGTGGAAATAGTCCTAGGAACTAAATGCATTGGTGTATTGGGAGGATACACGGTCGCTGAAGGCATTTTCCTAAAGGGGGGGTTTGTTACAACAAGATTCTCTGCTTTTTGCTTATCTAAATCCTTTTTCCAGAACACTTGTTCGGGTGTTAACAACGTCTGAGGCTTAAACTTGTTCAGGGAAATCCAATTCTCCTTTTTGTAATCATGGGGTGTGATAATTATTTTCTTCTCTTTACATTCAGGATCATCTAGTTTCTTGTTCATCTTCTCCCTAGTGACTACATCTGATTTCTTATCTTCCTCTGTGCACTCAACGCAACTAGGTTTCTGTCTAGGCTTAAGGATTTCATTACCATCATAAATTACCTTATGAGCATTTCTAGCCCTTTTAATGACCTCTGGATTTGGTTCCTCAACAAGGGGAATGCTATGTTTATCGCTTAAGACTCTATGCTTAGTGATTAAGTGAGCAGTCTGAATGGTATTTCCTTGTACGTACAACTTATTTTCAAGCTTGTTTTTCAAGGTTTTTAGATTAGAAAAATCATTCAAAAGTTTTGATTCCTTAGCACTGAATTCTTGCTTAAGCATTTTAACATTTTCTTGAAGTTCTTGTTTTTGCTTAGCAGTTTTAGAAAGCTTTTCTTGTAAGGAGTTTAACTCTTGTTTTAATACTTCTTCTCTAAATCTACTTTTTCTAATAGTTGTACGCATTTGGTCATCCATTTCCTGCTCACGGGTGGTCAACTCAAATTTTGCATGTTGTTCATAAATAGCAACACGTTCTTTATAGGCATTCAGTTCAGAGATGACAGAATCATCAGGAGCACATGCAGTGAATTCATCAAAAACATAATCATTGTTGACTGCAGAAGATGCATCACTTGGTACAATCTCACTTTCACTTTGTTTCACATATTGATCATATGGGACAACATTGATATTACCCATATTTTCAATATCTGACTCAATAATTATAGTTGATTGTACTTCGTTATGTATCTTTTGCTCATCAACTTCATCGTATAATTTTAATACCTCAGAAATGATTTTGTCTTTGGAAGGACCAGCTTGTGATGATGAAGAGACTTTAGGAGAGACCATTGGAGAAATGCTAGCCATGAAAATGGTTTGTGCAGTAGGTTCTTCATCAACATCAGAGTCGTATGCATCACAATCAGCTACTTGAAAGGCATTCTGATGATTATGGCCTATCTCCTGAATTGGTTGCTCATCCACATCTGTATCATATGTCTTAGCATTTCCTTCAGCCAAAAACAACTCCTCTTCATCCAAAGCTGCACCATTATCCTGAGCTTGCACAAGCAACATCTTATCCCTAAAGTACTCTGCATTCTGAGGGCGTTTTGGCGATGTGCAGTTCCTTGCAATGTGTCCCTCACCTCCACCGTTGTAACATTTGATTGGTTTTGCTTGACCCTGTTTTCCATTCCTTCCCCTATTCTGATTTGCAGCATAACCTCTACCAGCTCCACCTCTTGCTTGTTCGTACTGCCTTTCTTGAACTGGCTGCACCATAACCTTCCCATCTCTGACAATGGCTTGATTGTGTGAATTGGATGCAGTTCTGAGATTGTTTTTGGTGTGTGGAAGAGAGTTCATGTTTTGACTAATCAGGAGAGCCAGTTGATTAATGAAGTTTCCCACGTGTGCATCAACATCAGCTTGTTTGAACATAGGATCAGGAATGAGTTTGTTATTACCATTACCCATGGGTATGACTTGTGAGGCTTTGGTTGTGATTCCGATGTTTGGGTAGAAGGCAGTTGAATCATTCGATGAGCTTGTCTCTCCCTGGTTGGTTTTGAACTGATTAAGAATCCTTTTTTCAAACATATCATGTCTCTCATTCTTAAGAAGGAAGGCATAGAGTTGCTCATAGTTTGTATTCTTCAATCCTTTGGTTAGCTTTACAGAGGTGACAAACTTGTGCCATTCGGGATTCATGTTGTTCACAAACTTTGAGTTCAGCTGAATGTTTGGCATAGTCATTCTGATGTTCCTCATATCATTAACAAGCTTGTGGAATCTCACATAGTACTCATAGACACTCTCATCTGGTTTCATCTTGAAGTGTTCAAATTCATCATAGAGTTGTGATTCTCTGTCTTCCATAGTTAATTCAGAACCTGAGAGAAGCATCTTGACATTATCCCACACTGCCTTGGCTTCGGTGTTGTGATTGATCAGCTTGTAGATATCTTTTGGAAGACCTTGAAGTACGATGTTAGAAGCCCTGATATCAGCATCGAATCTCTTTTTCTCCTTATCATCGAGCTCATCATATGTCTTTGGTCTGTCTATTCCATAGATCATTGTTCCATCTTCAGCTGTATCAATTAGGTCTCTAGTAGTCTCAACCCGATACGGTCCTTCATCAATGGATTTGAGAATGTTGACTCCATTTTCCTTTCCAAGACAGTACAATCTGATTCGTTGAGCCCAAGAGTCGTAGTCAGTTCTGTCAAGCATGGGTGGATGAGTATCTGAACCAGCTGCTTGAACATCCTCAGCAACAGTGGAGATAATTGTAGGAACGTTGGTAGACATGATGACAGATTAAACGGGATTTTATAACTCTCTGATTAAACCGGGAAATAGATTCTTTCACAGGATTTTACTAAATCAAGAGAAAACCGTATTACAGACAGAGTCAACCAAGTCGCTAAGAAAACCTGAACCAAGTCGCTAAGTACCAAGTTGCTAGTAAAATTTTGACAGCAAGTCGCTAAGCACCAAGTCGCTAAGTTGTCAAGTCGCTAAAGAGCAACTCGCTAAGCACCAAATCTGTCACACCCCCAAATTACCTGTTTTTGCAGCGGAATGGAATTCCTGGGGATTGACTGTCATAGCATCACAATCACAGTTATATTGAACGACCTAAAGTGTCGTTTGAAAAGAACATCGTTTGATTTAATAAAACAATCAGAGTTTACAAAGTAGGTCCCAAATGAAAATCAATTTGTGCGGAAATAAATTTGTTACAATTCAAACGATGTTTAAAGTGAGTAAAACCCAAGTGAGACGCGTCGTCACCGCGACTCTAAGATGTGTCCACATGCATGCCATGAAGTATATGCCTTAGATACCTGAGATAAAACATGCTAAAAAGTGTCAACACAAAGGTTGAGTGAGTTCATAGGGTTTGTATTGAAATGTAAAGCCTTTCAAAATCGTTTATGCAGCAAAGGCATTGTAAATCCACTCAGTTTCAAGTTCCGCCCATACAAAGCTTGTAACCTGTGTATTCACAACCCATTTCCAAAATGTGATATAGTTTATGATCAAGCGCATGATGTCAAATGAATTCACAAAATAGTGCATAACTTAATGTATCCATAGTTACTTAATATAACACCTAATTCGTACGGTTTCAAATTGTTCCATGACCATTAGTGCAATGATTATACCAAGACCATCAGTTCAATGAATGTACCAAGACCATCAGTCCAATGAATATACCTAGACCATCAGTCCAATGAATATACCAAGACCATCAGTCCAATGAATATACCAAGACCATCAGTCCAATGAATATACTATGGAAATACTACGAATGGTAATACTGTTACTTTGCATGACTAAACATTCAGTTCGGATAAACATATAATTTGCAAATAGTCATGAATGTAATAAACATTATTGAGCATGCATCTCCCCCAAAGAGTTTCATAAATAATTAAAACGAGAAAAAGTGGGGCTATGACTCACTTGGACAATAATGCGATGGCAAAAGTGGATACACTGAAATGTAGCGTGAATCTCGAAAATGACCTATTATGAATGATATGATACGTAATGAGTTATGATGTAATGTTATGCATGCATTTCGTATGTTATTTATACCATTTGTGAGTTTTGAAAATAATAATTATCGTCGAAAAATACTCTTTTGACGTCTTGACCATTCTTAAATCACTTTACAAGTATTTACGTCAAAATGTCATCCTACAATGGTTTCGTAATGATTTATAGTGAAATTTTAACTTTTCGTCGTAAAATAAAGTCGTCGGAAATTTCATGAAAGTGACAAAAATGGCTTTGAAAAACTAGTCGTAAAATGGTGTACGTCGAACGTTAGGAAACGAACTCGGCGGTTTTGGAAAGTTTGTATCAAAATCTAGAAGTTTCAGTTCAGGTGTTTTCGTCATAGAGGTCTCGAACATAAAGATAATAAGGGTTAAAGATGGTGATTTTGTCTAATTGTTGTGTAAAAAGTGAGTTTCGGCAAAGTTTAAGCAACCGTAAATAATTTATTACAACTCCGCTATACAAACGGTTGGTTGTTTTGAAAAATATGCTTGATGATCTCGATTTTACTAGAAGATATTTCGTTACAAAAAGTTCCACATCATAGTTAAAAACAGCCCTCAATATGGTCATTTTAGTTACCGTAACACTTATCTCGTAAAAATAATATAGTTTTTCTGAAAATAATAGTTACGGCAAGTTTGTAAAAACGTGTATATCTTAGTCGTTTCAAATCCGTTTTCTACGTATAATACGTCCTTAGCTTCGTATCAAAGTATACTAATATATTTTTGACAAGTCGAAATAATTTGTAAAGCTTAGGACTCGTTTTTGACTCGAATAAAGTAAAAATAGGTTGCTGAATTTTCTGAAAAAAATATATTTCGTCGTCAAACTTTAAAAATTCATAACTTCTTCGTTATAACTCCGTTTTAATCCATTCAAACGGCCACGGATTCGTTTTAAAGTATATTTTCTAAATATCAAGGCCAAAATTTCGTGCCTACTGTCGGATTTTCCAGAAAATCAAAATAAGGACAGAACACTTTTTATACTTATCGAAAATAGTTTTTCTCGTACCAAACCTATTCTAATCCCTTCAAATCAACTCCAAAGCTAATCTAATCCTACCATACACCTTCTTAGGGTGTCATGGGTTCCTAATCATCATCAAGACCAAAGTATATCAAGGGGATAATTATAGGATGACCTTTAAATATATATATAACTCTAAAAATCATGTAAAAATGGTATAATCAACATAAGTCATGCATGTTTGCTCCAAATATGAAGAAATACTTATGAAATGATAAGGAAAAATGAAAAATGAAGTGATATGCTTACAAGTTAATATGATGAGGTGCAAAGAACCAAGGTTTAACCTAAACACCCTAGGTTTTTATTTCAAAACCTTAATTAAGAGTGTGATCTAGATTGTTTATTAACTTGATCTTGCAAAACTAATATGGTAAAAATGTACTAAAAATCTCAATATATATATAAATTTCCAGTAGGATATTAATAGGGGAACTATATGAAACCAGAACTACTACTAATCCTTGGGTACTGTGGGATTCTTCCACATACCATCCTAATCTAATCGAAACCTCAACTAAACTTCCCTAATCTTATCCAAACCATGCTCTTTTTGATAAAAGCTATTCATATTTTTCACAAGACAGGAATAAAACTAA